>JAANSN010002801.1:0-21845 GCA_036850665.1 Dicranocentrus wangi
CCCCAACCGTCTTATGGCGCGGCGGCTTGGCGCTACTGAAAAGCTAATATGTGGATGTACTGGATGTCATAATGATAACATCTCCCTTATTTTGACGTGATATACACTTCAACCATGTGATTACTTCTCACCTTTCTTATTTGTGACTCTCTGACAAAAATAGCTAATCATATGAATTAATTCGAGTTGAAACCGTCCCACAAACGCTCTCCGTCTCGGTCTTGTTGCTCAAGATTGGTGTGCATGTGCATTCATATATTTTTCATAACTTCATAACTTATCCGTCCTGCAAACCCCATAATTATAAAATACCAGGTTGACGGACGCTATATCCACTTTAGTTGAAGGAACACCTCACTCCATCTACGTATACGAGTATGCTCTTTTATCATCGCAGAGTGGGTTTTACGTTAATTAATGATTTTATCACGAGTACTCAAGTAAGTAATGATAACAATATAATAATCTCTCACCGTGTAATAATCTTAAGATAATGATGAACTACGAGTTGGCAGCATAAACAGTAATTATTTATGCAGTACACACATGTCCCACCACCACCTTTAGGAAGGTTATTGCCATTGTCGACGTTTAATTACGAGAAGAAGAGGAGCAACCACGCTTATATTATGTAGAACATCTTATGTCTGTCTTCGGTCGTGTAATACATTACGATTACGCATTGTCATGCATATATAACAACACTGTAGGAAATCTTGGCATGTCATCTTTCATCTATATGGCAAGCACCTTAGTTAGCTCGAGATAAACGTAATTACAAAGGGGGTTCATCATAATGCATAAACATGGTGTATATGACAGAGCTGACATGACATGGTTTTATGATTTACCACAAAACTGATACACATTTTCCTATTAACAATGCGAGGAAAATGGCTTAAAATTGAGGAGGCAGAGAGGATTTTTATCCGAGACATTGAATTTATATCCGTGAGAAACCACGATCCACATCGACATCAATATTAGCCACATTAGCGACACCGTGAACTGAACCAATTCAATACACTCACGACGACGACTTCGGTTTACCTCTTTTTTATGTAGTTCGAATAAGTATATATATATAAAGTTTTACCCTGTGAAAAAAACCTGTAAACCGTGACTCTGCATCACTTGACTGGATTCCCCTTTTGTCATTTTTGGATGATGAAGCACGTTGCATTTACTGCTCAACTTTATTTTCTCGAAAATCGAGTGCAGTAGGGACTAGAAGAGTGAAGCAGCATGTGTTTTTATAGTTTACACGCTGTTTCAAGCTGTCGTCTTGTTTTACACTAGGATGAACACATAGCCCACGTAATATTTTCCACCTATAACATGTACCTTCAACATTCATTTTTATAGAAAATGACATGAAATAAGTTTTTCTTCCCTGGCATAAAATTTCACGATCGGCCAACCCAGATGCATCTCCAAGCCACAAGTGACTATTTACATAATCACAAGATCACGGGTATTACATGAGAAATGTGTTAGAGGAGTGGTGGTAACGATTTCACGATGCTTGAAGACGATAATGATGACAAAAAGGTCTCGCCTTGACTTTGACACTGAATATGCATACCTACTTTGTGGAAACACGAAGAGAGAGAGAGAGAGAGAAAAAACAATTGTGTGCAGAGTGCACATCTTCTCCATCCTCCCTTGTCCCTCCCCCATTATTATGGTACCATATATAATATATCACAAAATAGGCATGTTTGTATTGAGTTACCGAAACAGAAAATCATGCAGCTATCAAATATCACATCAATTTTACCCGTGCATTAAATCCAAATCCTATTCTTCCTTCTCCGTCCATCCAAGTGCGTAAGCAAGCACAAGAGAAACATTCATCTATGGACAATTACCACGAAGTCGAGAAACACTATATATATTTTCCTGCATTTAATTTACGGTCTGCTGAAAACTCATGGATTTCGATTTAACACACTGCAATTGAATAGGATGTGGGAAGAGTCATCCTGTGAAGTTATTTTGTCACGGTGCGGATCACACATCTTCAGGGAACAATGCCTTTCGCACCGACAGTCAATTTGTATTGTGGAAAATAAGTGTTCGAGTCGTACAGCAGCTCATCAGAAATCAGAATGCATCCCGAAATGATCTTCATTATTATGCATATATACATTTCGTGAAGATTTACCCGTAGCCCAACAATGGATTCAACAAATGATAATGATGAATGAAATGGTTACACTTCTGGGAAAAGAGTATAGTCCACGGGGATGAGCACTAATAATACGTCTCATGTCTTGAATCTCAAGGCATGCGTAAAAGTGTACACAAGTATTTGCATACATATTACATTACATCCATAAGGATGTAGTGTAGTCTGTAGTTGACATTGAATTTTTAGACGAAAAAAAAATTACAATTTGTATCATGACTTGCCACTCAACACCCCTCCTCCTTTGAGAGTATAAATCTGGGTAAGTTGGTAGGGATAGGGATGCAAGACACAACTTTCAAGTCTTTCTCCCTGATAATGGTGACTGGACGCAGTGAACCATGTCCATAAGCCATTTTGCTACTAGGAAAATAGTGCATTCTTAAGATGCGGATGACTATTCTTTTTTTTCAAAATTCTTTTCAATAGCAGTAGTCTACTGTCTACCATGCAGTCTCATCTCATGGTCGGCTCACTATCGTTCATATTTGAACCAACTGCAAAGCTAAAGCTATGATTTCATGTTCCTTGAATTTTCCTCGAAGAAAGCTCTATACTTCTCGTGAATTGATCTAGGTCTTCCATAAATTACTTCGGTCTTGTCTTTGACGGGTGTCATAATTCACCGGTTGTAGCCATGCATGAATGTGCTCTACATTCCTTGGGCACACTGTGCAAATTAAAGCGTGACCAACACATCTACGAAAACAGGGTGACAAAACCGTGTATCCAAAGAAAAAAAATTGATGCGTGCATCTGCATCCCCAGTAGTACACATTATACGGACAATGCGCATATCATCAACATAATCATTACTTTGATATTTCACGGGGGAAACGTTTAAGATGGATATATTTTATTTTAAAAATCATAGTCTACCGAATGCACGTCCCCGTGCTCGTTATTTTCCTCACGAAAACCAGATAATGTTTTATTTTCTGGCCGCATCAATACAATGGAGTATGATGGCCCTGATTTTTTCGATAAAAAGTCGTCGCCCTAATCTTTGATTTCATCACTAATGCTAATCTAGGTTTTTCTTTCTAATTCTGCACTCCCAATCACAACCATTGTTGCCGGCTGAAATGATAAAAATTGAAAAGGGAACTGCGTGCTGATGATGAGGACTTTGATTCAAAAATCTATTTTCAGCATGCCTTCATCCCAATCACGAAGGTATCCATTTTTAAAACTTTTATTTCAATTTGAAAGAATATGATCCCATCATAAGTTAAGTAAAATCAGAATCTCATCAAGCGTACATCCCGTTCCTCAATGTGTGTCACGTCACCGTCACAATTGAAAAAATGCTAATATTTGGTCTCAAATTAATCTAGTGTCTCCCCGCCGGGGAAACAGAGTGATTTCCCGATTTTCTCATTTTTTCGATTTGTAGAAACCGTTGTTGCAGCGTTGTTACATGGGAAGGGTTTAATTGAACACGAGACACAAAGCCAGATAGCAGGTGAGAGTTTATCATCAGTTACAGATTTAATCTAGAATTCTCGCCTAATAAAACGCAATCGTGAATATGAAATCAGAGCAATAATAATAAGAGAAAAAGAAGCAGTCGAACTTCAAAAAAAAATATTGTAAAAAGCCTTCACCACAGCCTGTCTCAAGCTTCATTATGAATATAATCTTGTTTTTTAAAACAGCTGCTAAAAGCAACGTCCTGTTCCGTTTAGATAGGAATCGTCGTCACCGTAAGTCGTCTTCCCTTCTGAGAGCACACCACAATGGAATATCAAGTTTTCTCATGTTCTGTCAAAGTGTTCCTTCCTTTGACTGCCCCACATTTTGCGGTTTAATGTATTTTTGCATGTTGATGGTAACGCGCGTATTATTCATATATCAATTTATTTTACGAGGTTTACTCCGTTGTGGGTCATCTTCAGCCCATTAAATGCTAAATCAGGCAGGGCAGGATGGGGGAAAATAAGGAAATCCTATTATCTATTCGCAAATTGGGTCACATTGATTTCAATTAGGTGCGCATTTTGTCTATCTGTTCATGAGGATATAAACCATAGCCATCTAAATTGAACATGATGAGTACATTAAGGGTTTTTTCTGTAGGAGAAATCGAAAAATGAGCATAATTAACCAACATGTGTTTCTTCGATTTTTAATACGACCGATTCAATGACAATATATGTATATGTCTTCATACACAACTTTTGCTTGCTCGACCTCACACGGAGCAATTACTTACAACCGGGATTGACATTCTAGAGTGCTTGTCACCCCCTACAAAAAAAATCCGATACAATGAATATCACTGCCGAGATTGGAAAACCCGTTAGGCATTAATTGTGTTTTTGCTGCATGGGACAAAATGGGAAAGCGTTACAGATTTCAAGTCTGTTTTCTAGATTGCAATCTCTGAAACTCTCTACGCAGCGTTGAAAAAATAGAGTGGAACTCACAGGCTTTCACACAATGTGGGTGAAATTGACGGAATTGGATTGTGCTATCCGGTTGAGTTTTACATTGAGCTGGCTCAGCAACTCTGAGCGACACACCCAACAAGGTCAGCGGACCACAAGGAAAAGCGTCATTAGAGGCAAGTGAGGAAAGGGATGTTTCTTGGAAATGAATCTCATCGTTGTATCACTCAAAAAGGGTAGGTTCACAAAATTAGGTTTTAGTAAATTAGTTTAGATTAGTTTAGAGTTAAGATTTCTTGAAAGATTCAAAATACCGTATCATCGTCTTTCATCTTAATCCCACATACGCAATGAATAATATAACATTTTTTTAAACCCTAGAATTTATTTCTCGCCATTTCTTCATTTTATAGTAATTAACTACTGCTACCTACTTACATATCGGTACTTTGTACTCACATTGACTATGCAAAACTTCCGTACTTCATTGTCACCGGTTTTGAGACAGGGAGGGATCACGAAACAAGCAAAAACATCCCTGACTAGGATGTACAGCAGTTACAAATGACCTTTAACAATCCTCTTACCGCTCATCTTTATCTGCTTAACATGCTGCACTACAAATGCACCTCATGTTCTTCCCTATATTTGGATATTCAATTTTCCTAATGTGGAAGTGGGATGTGGCAAACTTGTGCACAACACATATAAAGCTCGAATATGCACATGTGTAAATTGCTAATGATCCCATACGGGATATTATTTTGTTAGCTGCTTATTATCCAACAAAGTCATCATCATCATCAGCTTACAGGCGATTTAGCAAATCTGGTTGACTCCTGGTGCCAAAAAGTTTGTTGGTTGGACTGCCAAAAATCATTGTCAAGAAGCTTATTACACAGTTTTACAACAAAAAGGTCAACTTCCTTGATTATAAATCATGCAAAGCATATTAGCGGAGATTTTCATACCTACGCAAAACGCTAACTTGTTATGTTCAGCGATAATGGTTTCTTCCATGCATACTTCCATTATCGTAATCGGGAGGGGACAGCCTTACAACAGCCTTTTTTCTTATTGTCGCACAGCAGGGTGCTAATTGATCTCACGATATAGCTCACATTCCCAAACAGTTACAGTTTTTCGTCTCTCGCCTAATTTTGTAACTGTTGTCCTCCTGAAATCGCCCAAGGAATGGGAATGCGTGGTGAGGGATTTTTCTCAAATTTTGTAAGTTTTTTCTTTACCACTCAACATCAACTACAAAAGATATTATTCAGATTAGCAGAAGCTATAAGAGGCCATTAGAAATGACTTCCGCGTAAATAGGAAAAAAATGGCTCGCTGCAGGCTACTTTAAACTAAACGAGAATTTGTTTCCCAACAAAATACTTAATATTATCTAAAGATAACTAAAAACTATTTTGACAATTTCAGTCAAGCCTGAAATCTGGTCAGAGTTGCAAATCAATCTACCCCCAGTCATTATACGATAATCGCAATGGCTATTAATAGGCAAAAATGGATTTATTTATGTATCCCCATATACATTTTATTGCAGATGGAATAAGGATAACATCTCGACAAAAATTAAATCATTATCATAGCGGATTCATAAAAATTCCTATCACCACTCAAATGCGCTATTCATATTTCCACGCATCATATACTGCTTAACCTAAATATTTGCTGAGTCCATAATATAAATAATATGCAGCAAATCAATAATGCAGTTCCCTTACAAGTGTTACACCCTGATGTGCAATGATGATGACTATGTGTACTGCCTGTGTAAGCAATGCAATTTTCGCATTATTAATAAGATGGATTTTTTTTGTACATATTTTAGGTACATTTTTAACAACCAATTATCATGTGACAAACAAATGAACAATACAAATTCTTGGTTAAACTTATTTATTTATATTTTTATACAAAAATATATCTTTTTAACAATAAGACAAAATGTACACTGCAAAAAAAACAAGATAAAAGAGGAGTCTTCATGTATTGCATATATGATACAAAGTCTGGTTGTCTTTTTCTTTGTGTTATCTCCCCACAAAAGGCGTGATTGTTCAGTGAAGCGATTTAATGAGTTCATGACATCATGGCTCCATTTTTTCGCAAAACACAACTAAAATCGCATTTATTTATCAAGTCATCGCCATCATCGTCCCATCCACATATGAATATCATGATAGTACACGCATTCCCGTGTAGGAGTCACATTAGATTGATTTTGATGATGAAAGTTTGCGAGCAAGTAACACAGGAGCTAGCAAAGGTTAGAGAAAGAAAGCTTGAGGAGATGAATAATGAATAATACTCCAACTAGGTATATGGTAATACGCAAAAATTACTACTATTATTCCCCCTTTTGAATACAGCCTGAGCATGAGAGACGGGTCTGTGTTTATATATCAATGATTGTTGACTAGATACGTCGTGTATTACTCTCTGCTATTGTATAAAACTTGAATGTTCTCTGCATCACTGAACATTTGCCCTGTGGTCGTGACGAGATAAGTCCAAAGTGTAACCAAATCACTGAGTTTATTACATGGATTAAAAGTGCATACTTTATAATAAGATAAGTGGCCCATTTATTCAAATAATTTTTTTTCAGCGATACAGATACAAACCGTTTGGGACCACTCCCTATACCATCACAATTGTATGGACGACGAAAAAGGGGCTTTTTGATGAATGATTCATTAAGCTTTGCGTGCAAAATATTTGTCTACCTGAGACTCGTAACTCATATGGGATATTTGCTAATAACTCATAAACTACAAGTGTACAAAACAATAATAACAATAATTCATGTAATAGGTAGGGCACTCACTGGTTACATGCATGTTCTCCCTGATAATTGTTATTTTTTCTTGATAATCTGTAATGTATCGCCATTGTGCTATAGTAAAGGATCATGGGAAGACGAATTTCTTTATGAGAACAGTGAACCTTAATGGATCAGAATACGACAAGGGAAAAAAGTACCTAATGCGACCATAACTCTTAGATAATCTGTAATGTATCGCCATTGTGCTATAGTAAAGGATCATGGGAAGACGAATTTCTTTATGAGAACAGTGAACCTTAATGGATCAGAATACGACAAGGGAAAAAAGTACCTAATACGACCATAACTCTTGTTGAAAAAGGCTATTGGCCCACACACATGCTGATATAGAGGCGAAGAGACGTTAGATCAATGTTCGCCAAAAAAAACGATTCGCAAATGGATCATCCACTTCCATAACATTTGCAAAAAGCAAGAGTGAACGATAATCCCCTCGTCGAACAGTAGTAGCCATCAATAATTTAATGAGCTAAAATATAGATCAATGTTCGCCAAAAAAAAACGATTCGCAAATGGATCATCCACTTCCATAACATTTGCAAAAAGCAAGAGTGAACGATAATCCCCTCGTCGAACAGTAGTAGCCATCAATAATTTAATGAGCTAAAATAGAAAAATGAAAGATTGACGAGAGCGAGCAGTGGTAGCCTGCGAGGTCTCCTATTTTAGCCAAAAGAATATCCAAAAGGACTCGCTGGCACTAATAATGCAAATTGCGATGTAAGAAGGAGGATTATATTCCTTATGATTGAACTAGCCCTATTTTCATTGATAAAACAATCAATTTCTCATTTCGACTAGAATGGCAAAAGGAGTCCTACGGAATCTCATATCGCGAAAACTGACAGGTGCCAGCAAGGTTCATAAAAACGTGTTATGGGAAAAATGAAAGGTGATTCAGGAAGAAAGCTCTAGAGCACACCCTCCTGGAGATGTAGGTTGTTTTGATAAGGGTCGCATCAAACGCGTGGATCAGGTTTAATTGCAAATGGGCTACAGGGCCAAAACTGTGCTTGAAGAAATGATGAAGAAATATAATCCGTTAAAAAAAGTCGGGTGTGGCTACGTGTACTTTTTTTCTTCTTCGTGTAATTACCGTTTGAAGCACCATCATTTATGTTAGATATTACATAAATTAGGAAATGATAGGCATCTAAATGTGCGTCAGGGCTTTTTGTTCCGTATTAAAAAATCTGGCATGTACTTCTGTTGATAGTTTTTAGCTAGTTTGTTTGTATTGCAACGCATGTCATTTACGAATACAAGAGTCAGAGAGATGGATACAAAATCCTGTTAAAATGAATGAAGAATTACTGTAACACCACCAGAAGCAGATGAACTAATCGATTGTGGCGGATACCGCTCTTTAAAGATGTGAGATTTTGCTTGTTTTGTGCGGAAAAATAGTCTGTGTAAAACTTATCCGTGGATCAATCGATGTGTAAAGTTACACAACATGAGCACATTGATGTTATTGTTTTCCTTCGTGTTGAGGAATCATTGCGAATCGCACCAACGGTGTTGCTTTGATAATGACATGAGATGCCCTACAAAATGCGCAAGTTTTCCGGATTTTAGAGGCACGTTTAAGTGTGCATTTGTATTCTAATTATTATGACTTTATATAACCCCACAGCAAACAGTAATTTGCAGAAAGTAATAGAACAAATTCATCTTTTATCACACACCAAGTGTGAATGGATATTGATAGATGAGATGGGACTCGCTAGATACACAACGTACAGTTGTCCGTGCCACGCACGATTTTTTATACCAAAGTTTTGAAAAACAGGTTTAATGTACCGTAAATCTTTTTATATCACAGTGTGTCTTTGAAAAACAAGCCTGAAATAAAAATAAAGCGTATTAAATACTTTTTAACTGCTTTCCTAAAATCCCTTGCACATGTACCACCAGCGGTCAATTTACATAAATATATAGTACCGCTAAATAGCAAAAATACTAATTATCAGCTAAAGACAGGGTTACAGTAACTGAATAATTCTAGCTATTGCTAACAAAATTCTCCCAAATTTGTTCTCGCCGCTAATCACAGTTGTAATCCAAATTGTAATCTCACAGTATCTGCCGTAATAAGCCCTTCCATACAAATTGGGATTAGGATTAGGACTGGACTCGCTAGTTTCTGCTCAGCGTGCCGTGACATATGCGCACATAAAAACCTTCAAAGATCTACCAATTTCAGCACACCATCCATCCGTTATTGTAAACTCCACTAGGTCATCAGCACCAGCTCGACAATAGATATCTTTTTATTATAGGCAATATAGGCATACAGATTTTTGCACAAAGCTAACGAAATATATATTATGTTTCCCATATAGAGGCAGGGTGAAACTACCTAAGTATTTTGATTACTGTAAAAAAAGACAGCGTCAGCGCGAGTGAGGTGCAAACAAGGAATTTGGTTCAACGCACGAGCCTACTTCCACCCCCACCATTTCAGAAAATAGTACACCATTGAATCCTTAATTATGAATATTAAATCCCAAAGTCTTTCTCTATTCCCCAAAAAAAATTCTATAAAAAATTAATCAGTTATATTATCCTTTACAATCCTTTAACAAGTATCATTTACATTCACTCACTCAGATAGATTTCTTTTTAACTCAAGTATCTCTACACATTTGCATTCAAAGTGTGAATTTAAGTCAGACAAGTACCATTGCTATATTTAGTCCTTGTCGTAAATCTACAAAATACACACACACACTTTGTATATCGCCTATCTATAAAAAAGCAACAAACGGATTGGAGTTCATTTACTTCTTAATGATGTACTAACATTTTACAGAGAAAAAAAAATTATCACAAATTGCATAATATTTGTACATGTACACACTTGATGATAGGGGTCTAGTGTGTGCGCCTTATAATAGGCCCTTGTTCTTGTTAAATGGTGACTGATTATTAAATCATAATTTTTATTGTAAAACTGATTAAGCGCATCGGCGAGACGAGAAGTAAGGGTACGAACGAACGGGAAAATGCATTGTTTTTGAGACAGATACAATCTGTGCTGTTTATACAGGCAACATGTGCTATGGGATCATGGACTCGCAGAGATTACACAAGAGAGTTTTTTTTTCGACTACTGTGAACACTTCACCGTTACAAGCATTCGACTAAAAGTGCAATAATATATGCATTATATATGCATCTAACTGCATTGGATAATGGGCTGAAGTTAAAAAAAAATTGGTTGATTGTACGCGTACGGGTTTCGCATCTACGACGATAGGTTTGCCCGTGTGCATTCCATCAACAGTTGGTGCCTTTCCCATCCCATCCCAAAAAAATGCATATTTACTGTTAAATAGTTAGATATACATGACAAGAATGATTGCAACACTAAAGGTGGCACTACTACTGCTGTGAGAAATGGAAAATGCAAATGAATTGGGCAATCTTATTGTTGGACAAGGTGCTATACAACTTCTTAAGACGATACGATGAGCTTTAAAACAAGTACTAAAATGTAAATGAAGCAGAGCAGACACTGTGTTTTTACAGCTCCCCCTCGCTGTTGACTCCCAGTGATCCAATTGAGGTACGGATAATTAAGAAAAGAGAATGAATGAACAGGAATATGATGCAACTTGAATGAGACACCGCCGCGCCGTCATCTCGTCGAAACATCTACTACAGTTGCAACCGACTAGAATCAGAATCAGAACTGCCGTGTATGTAGGATGGGAAATAGACCAGAAAAAAAATTGTAACCGTCGTATCAACTTTTTTTAAGCTCCTAATTACAATATATGTGCTAGTAAGCTTTGGCAAGGAAATGGTATATCATCTACTTTTGTTGTGGCTGATGCTGAGGGCTAAAGACCTTCACAAAAAGGAGGGATAATGAGATCGTTCGTTACATTGAATGTTTATTATTACAGAAAAATCCTTTCTGTACATGCACCTCAGCACTTGATATTCATCTTAATCATACAAATTGCTAGTTTTAGTCCAGCAGAAGATGCATTTTTGTAGCCAATTTTTATTCCTGGTATAAGAAGGCATACTTGAACAAGAATTAGTATGACTATTATTAAGACATTCATGCTCATTATATGTTTTTAGTATTCAGATTTGCCAATTTTTGTTTATTGTTGCGTGAACATAGTCGTTCAGGCCAGGCAGGGTACTACTATAGAGTAAGCAATAACATATGTACAACTTCCTACTTATTATGAAGCAATCACATAAAAAACTTTTTACTTTTATGTTATTATAAGCAGCAAAGATTGAGACATTAAGAATAAGATATATATATATATTTGAAATAAAAGGGATGCATGAATGGATTGAGTCCCTATAATAATTATACGCGTGCCATTTTTACAGGAAATGAGACTACCAAAGCGTCTGATTGCAATCTGCATGAAATCTTGGGAAAACAAATGAAGGAATGAGTGCATCTTATTTTTTCATTACGGAATTCACGGTCGCAATAATTACAGCCAGGATGAGTTGAATCAAATGAGATATTATATTGCGTGGTATAAAATTATTTCAATCCTCATCCCCAATGATTCATGAATTACATGGTTTTACGATCTAATATCAATTTGCTAATAATGTCCTTGTACCAGCGCCTATTTGAATAGACAACCATATCTTATGCGTGCCACTATAACCGATGAGTTATTGGTGACAGGTGGTTACACGTGCTTCACAAAATGCTAGTAAAGTAGCAGCTTGTCGTGTCGCCGATTTACATAATCGAGGTTTTTTTTATACGCTCCTCAACCGAAACAAATCAAGCAGGTGACAAACGCCAACATGTATTTGCCAATAGTGCTAAATCAGCGGAAAAATACACATACCAAGCAGGTATATGCAATTGCGTAAATTACGCAAAAAAGAACAATGTCTATGTAAACATCTTCAAATGCTTAAATCCTCACAATTTTTTCCCTTTCAGGGTATTGTTGTTACACCTGTCAGAACCAATTTGTCGTCATCGTTTGCGGTAAAGGGAATTTTCCTTTCGTTGCCTCATTTGCATATTTGATAGAATCTTTTACCACTAGCTTCATTTTCACATCGAGTTTTTCTCCTCGTTTTGTGATGTTACAGGAGATTGGTAAAAAATAGTTCCGACAAGGAATGAGCCATATTATATTCTCTGAATTGTTAGTGATTGTTGGAGTGTTACTGCTAGCTGTTGCTGTTTTGCAAACTGCATAAAGCTTCACATTATTTATCTAATTAGAGTAAATATTTTACAAATCAGATTATATTAGTTGAAGATTTCATCTTTTAGTAAATGCTCATAGTATTTCGTGTAATTTTTTTATGAAAGCATGCGGAATACGGAGAGAAGAAATATTGCAAACAAAGTTTGTACACAGTGAGTGAGTGAGTGAGTGATATGGATCAATGATCAATGGCCTTTTTCTTAGCGATTCTTGTCACTGATCTGGGGCTACATTTCCTTAGAACATGTCTTGGTTGCATTGCGCATTCACGATCCCTCCGCGCATGTGACAGACATGAAGCTGATGTATATCAAACTTGGTAAATGTGCAAGCAACATCCTCGAAACAATGTGTTTGATATAAATAAAACCAGAAAATATGCGCACGAAAACCATGTCTTACCTACCTATCCACAACACGAAATATCAATCAGAGCATTATGTTGACAACTTTTAAAAAAAATAATACAACCGGTAAAGCAATATAATGGCAATGCAGTTATAATTATGACATTTAGAAGTACGTAATGGTGCTGATTTGTCGTTTATTAGCATTTAACTAATGCGATCATGATATCGATGTGACACCTTTGTACTCATTAATCCTCTATACGGACTGCTAAATGCTTGTAAATAATGCGACATGAAATGACAGATATTTATCAGTATCACTACAAACATACTTCCTTTCTGTCTCTCAGAGATGTCTACCTACTTGTATTGCATAAGTGCTACTAACATGTCTAACATGCGACATCCGTCTGATCGGATTTTTAATCTGAATCTGATGTTGATGTTGTTACGTACTCGAAAAGTCTGTAGGTATTAGACGGACTTATAGGTGGATTTGTAAAGCACGCAAAATTCATGTACGTATCTGCACCACCCACGTTTCTCAAAATAATATCACATGTTACAAAATAGGCTTAACACACGTCATGCGATATGTTATTGTGAAGAGTAAAACTGCGTGACAATTACCATGCATTTTGGGATGATGATGATCCAGCTTAGGGAAACCCTTGCTGGGAGCAGATGACGAGTTAATCTATGTTCAAGTAGTGCTTTCTACCATCTACATACCAGGTGTCAGTTGGTACATTCACGCAAGGAGAGATCAAAGAACTAAAATTGTGCTGCAGAGAGACATATACCCAATTGCCAATTATACGTAGATGCATGAACGCATTTAGATTATTTAGTGACACATGTTGTGACAGACTCGTGTGAGTTGTTCCTAGTTCCTCTCATTGAAAATTGAATGGGTGGCCAGAGGCCCGAGCGAGAGTCTGAGACGGAGCCAGGAACAAAATATAATGCGTTGCATTGTGAATTCGCATCGGTTCTGCAGTCTCAAGAAAAAATGTAGGGTAAACGTACTGAATTACTCATCAGCTCTCTGAATCCGATTTTGGGTGAAACAAGAATTGCATAAGCGCTTATAGTGTATTTTAGATTATGTTTTGGAAGCAAATTTTGTCAGAGGATTTTGATATTAGCAAATACCGAAGTAGAGAGGAACATCTCCAAAGATGTACAATTCGACTTTACTTTGATTCACTTAATTTACCGTCAACACCCACCTAAAGCCAAATTCATCTGTAACAAATAATGTTAGATGTAATACGAATTTTATTACCTTGCAGCGTCCAATTGTTGCAGTCCCCATCCAGCATTGTCCATTCCACAAGCAGCTCCTTATGGCTTGCCATATGGATTATTGTTCTCGGTGAAATTGTATTTTCCTCAAAAGTTCACAGCTTCTTTAGTTCATGTTTCAAAAATTATCACCTGCACGCCGTCAACCCTCACACACGTCCCGACGCGTGCACACTTTCAACTTGTCCGTGGCATGCATGATGACAATAATTCATATGTAATACAAAGTGCAATACTTCTTGTTGACTCGCGACTCCCATTCTTTGTCCACTTTGTAACCATTTGTAAATTAGGTTTTCTCTCAGTGAATACTAATTTCGCTTTTCAATTTAAAAAAAATCCGCAACAAAAAATCCGTGCTACTACCGCGTCAACGCAAAGCATTGAGCGCTGCTGCAGCAAAATTCCCTTTTAAAAGAGACCCTTTTCCTTTTTAGTATCACAATGTGATGAAGTGAAAAAAAGGAAAATTTTCACATTTTCAGGGAATCCATCAAGTCCATCAATGGTAATTATCACATGGCGCGACTAAGATTTTCAGCACGTTCACACATACAAAAACAGTGAGTTGAATGAGCGAGTGAGTGATTACAAGATGTTAGCCAATTCAGAGTTCACAATTGAGTTGCCACGATGAGTTTTCCACTGGTCCTGTGCTGATTCTCATTGTCGTTTTTCCCTGATCGAGGGTGGTCGGTCACAAGAGCAGCAGGTGCCACTCATGTAATCATCCTGTCCCTTTGTCGTTCCTTGTCTGGTTCCCCCAATTAATTAAGAAATCCAATTAACCTGTCATTGTAAAACCAACAAAAAACTCAATTAAACAATTGCAACGAGCTAAACTTTTTTCCAATTTTTTGCACTTTATTGTAAGCAATCTATCTGCAAAAAGCTATAGCGGGACAAAAAAACCGTTTAAAGGAAACCTATTCAGGAGATGAGAGACCCTTTGAAAATGCGTAAAGTGTTCGAAAAAGTTCAAAGATTGAAGATCAATCCTTGTTGGAATACAAATCAAGAGTGATCATGATCATGATGATGTGATGGCTGTGAAAGGAGAAGTGATTTTCTTCGAATCACGTCTTCCATCTTACTTTTACTGTCCCTACAATCCTCGTGCTGTGTAAACAACAACGTACACAATTTAGAAATTGCGTATGTACGTGAATGCGTTGTGTGTGCATGATGCTTCAGGACGACTTCTTGACAAACGCTCGCAAACGTCAGAAACTACATAAGATCGCGACGTGATGGTGAAGTAAATTATACCAAATTGTGCTACATGAGAATACTACACGTATATTCTTGTATTGTATTATTGTATATATATTGCATCACATCGATTAGGTATCGTCTATATCTATCCAATTCAAGGAAACCAAAGCGCTTATAATTAGTCTTCCGGTGAAAAGATTACGAGTGAACTGCTAGTAATATTGAAAATGGATGAAGACACTTCCGTACTGAAATCCTTTTTTGAAGGAAGATCGCAAAAATCTTAATTTTTGTTTTGCGACAGTATATAACACATTTTTCATGAATTGGATTTTCATCGGACTTCACACTTCATATTCGCAATGGGGATGTGTCAAGTGCTAATCATCACATTAATGTAAATATCCACATCCACCACCGTAAGTATAGGTACACAGAGCCGCTCCACTGTTCAAACCATTTTATTAGCTTTTCCTTGTCAAAATGTTTGCCAACATTCCAAAAACTGCGTGAAAATTGTGGCTCTACACATTTGCTCAAAAAATGCCTAAGTAATCATCCCAAAAAGGGAATGAACTTAAGGAACGATACGGGAGATAAAAAGAATGTGCAATTTTATCATAGTTATCCATATCCATGCACGCTAACACAGTTATTATTCGATGACAGGATGACATGACAGAGGACCCATTCCTGAAGATAATTGGCTGCGATCATATCACTATTATAAAACATAATATTATCTAATATTTTTCAGCAGAATTCGTTTTGATAGTCAATCTGACAAATTGTAGTCCATTAAGCAAACATGTTATGTTACCGCATCATCACATCACATCACACATGTGCACATTGTGAATTGTTTGATTACACCATCATCACCTCCCAATATTTCTTCCGGGAGAGTTATGCTCACAGGAAATATCAGCTAGATTTGCGCATTCAAATTTTTTTACTTTTGTGTAAACATATGTTTACGTAAGTAATCCTTTGCAAATTTCCTTTCAATATGAAATACCATATATGTTTTACAATACGCACACTCGACTCCTTCTACGTGCCAGTTACATTTTTTTATTGGAATGTCAATTTACCTGAATTTATTTCTCCTGAGGTGAGCGTTAGCCCATGTTGAAAAGATGGCTATCACTTTTATTGAGTTGATTAGCTTCATTTCTCAATTTTCAGCAATAAATTTTTACAATTCTCTCAATAATCACATTATCTGCAGGTCTGCGTGGTATGGTGTAGCAGATTTTGCCGATACAGGATTTTATGGGTTGTTCCCATACACAAGCAAACACACAACAAGCTCATAATATTGCAAAGGTCATAGGTTGAGGTTAATGACAACACTGGATGGCATTTGAAATGCCACTTGGCAAAAAGGCGTTTCTCCGATAAAAGTCGAAATTGCACCACCAAAATGTATCAAAGACACCAGCCAACTCAAAAATCCTATCCCGTTTGCAGCAGAATTTCACATTATTTTTTCCCCTTTGTATCAAATTGGCGTGTTGGCTGGCGTGTGTGGCACTTGATAACTCACACTGATTTCGATCACTCGCTCACGATCAGTTTATTACCTGCCCATTTTCAAGTTCAAGGAACCGGGCAGGGAAGGTTAGAGAAAATTCCTAGTCGCACCCCAACCCCCACAAGTGTATCACCGCGGCGTGGTTATCAAAAATGTGAACAATAAGTGGTATACCGTTCACAAATCTTTAGTCACCCCCTCAATATCACAATTACAATACAATAAGATATAAAGGACAACAGACGAAATTTAAATAAAAATATGGCAATGATGATCACTTCACGTATGCAAATCTTTGGTTATATATCCACTCCATATTGGAGAGGGGATACACTATGTGTATAAATAAAAAAAATAAATTAATACAAAAATAAATTTTTATTGTATTTCACAATAAAAATGTTTTTTCAAAAAACTTGGTAAAGATACCAGTTAATTCAGTAATCAACTATGTACAGGAGGACGTATCGTCAAGTCTAAAAAATATTGTGCATAGTCCATTCTATGATAAAAAAAAGAATCTAATTGGCACAGGACACCCATCGAGAGCAACTTAGTTGGTTGTATACCTGATAACTACTTAAAACTAAAGAAAAGTAACAGTTCTCTGAGGTGAATTCTTGGCTCTCTCGAGACTTGCACACTTGAGCAGTAAAATACGTCAGTTAATTCATTCATCCATCTATCAGTCCATATCAAAAAAGGCACTTGAAAGCTAGGGCAGCTCTCCGCTGCTGGTTTGTATTATCAGGTGTGTAACAATACAACTATGGACAGATCAGTTACAAACGTACCATATAACGTAATGCACACACATAACTCGTGCTCATTTGTATTTCTATATTTATAGTTGGTGGCTAGTCAGTCAGTTAATACAAAAAAGTGAGTTAATAGTGCTATCAACAATGAATCACAACATAGGTATGAGAAAAAATCGCTTCTCTTCTCTTCTCGAAATGTGTAATAACGTTAGAGTTTGGTGTACTCTCATTACACCAAAAATATCCTCCTTCTTTCCGTCCATCCGTTAAGAGAGCAGTTGTTGGAAGGGAATTAAAAAGTCAAGTCTTTTTTTTCGTGATATATATGTAACATAACTTTGCGATGTGATCTCGTCTCTTGTGTGGGCTATGGTTTGATATGGTAGTAATCTTCGCTATGATTTTTTTTTCATTTGAAGGTTACACCTAACCTGTAAGCATGTGCTTGAACCGCTGCTGCATCCGTTTCACAGAAAATGTTAAAGAGAAAACAAAATTTAAAAAAAATCGTCCATTAATATAAAGTTTCATTACCACCTTCATGCTCATTCATTAACTTTTTATACGAGGATTTGAACCCAGAGGAAAATATTACTGTGCCTATTTTTATGCGTAGGGTGCGTGTAAGCTTCATATAGGAGCATCATCAATATCACCCAACCTACTCAACAATTAACAATTATACTTGCTCAATACTGAAAAACGATTCCGATTCTCAACCATATATACATTTATAGTTTAATGAATAAAAAGTTTTTTTTCTCATACTATAACAATGTTACCGTTCATTAAAGAGCAGCTTTAAATCCAACCGTTTATTGAACTAATGACAGCTGTAGGTGATTTAATACGGTGTGTGTGGTAGGTGGTGCATAGGTACATGATGTAAATAGTAAAATGGATTACTAGCAATTATTCTTTTTATTTGTCACTTCGCATTAATAATAAAAAGTTCCTTTCTTTTTTATGACTTTTCAGACTTTCTCAAAGTAATCATTTCATAACGAAAAGGTTGCGGCGGGTGTTGTTTATGCTCACTTAAATTATGAATATTGCCTACGGTTAATTTTACACTTGCCTCTCTCGATTCCTGTACAATAAGAAACGAGCTGTACAAAAGGATAATTATATGTAATCAGTAGAAAAATAAATGCCAGTATTAACCTGTATTTGCTTGTCCTTCAATTACTCGCAGCATACTTGAGAATTTCCATGTTATTCCTCTTCAACTCTGGTATTGAAAGCATATCAAATGATGTCACGATTTTGTTCAATTTGCTGGGATTTTTTAACTTATTGTTATCACAGCAGTGCTAAATATAATTTGTATTGATAGGAGATTTACAATCAACACGAGTTTTATTCTTCAAGTGCAGCAAAACGTGATTTTTATGACAAATCTGAACTTGGAATTTAATTGTTTTTCTGTGCTTTACTGGCAACAAAAAATGCCTATGACGCTATGTCCTTTTTGTTGACTATTAACGCATTTGTTTACAGTTTCCCAAGAATTTTGTGTGCTTTATGTGAACTCCCCATAAAAAACGCTGACTTGTCCTAATACTATATAATAGACAAGGGTCTAGCAGAGCAGATAATAATTAAACGAAAGAAAGAGCTATTTTTAAGATGTTCATTCACTCATGTAAGGGTTACATTTTATAGAAGGTTACTCCATCCCGTGCACACAATTTTCCTCTTGTCTGACTGAGTGAGATACACATCAATCGAATCGATCAGTTATACCTTTTCGTTTACCGTTATTGCAAAGCAATATACCAGTTGGGAATGCAACGCAAACGCAACGCTCTGTACTATAATAATATCTCCGTAATCTGGATTCTCTTTGAGGTAAAACGTTATCAATGAATATCTGTTTGTAATGCAACAAACTATATAGACAATCGACGTGTCCGACCATATATACTGCCTAGCTATTAGCTAATTCTTCACCACCACCACCACCACCAATATGAAACCATATGAAACTTTGAGAACTCCTGCTCTTGATATCAAATGTCGACTTGTTCGCGAAACCTGTGCTTTTCTCACATTATGATTTATGAATAAATCAATATTAATACTGCTGCCATGTCTTGCGGCTCATAATATTCGGTTGGATTTGCACGATTTACTCATGAATTGTATTCAAAATGGGTTTGACCTATACCGACTAATATAATATTGCAGGTTTCAATGAAAATTTATGGGTAAAGTTTTACGAACTTGGGTAAGCCATATTCATATTTATAGAAATTGCTTGTCTTGGTGTACGTACATGTGCACACTGATTGTGAATGAGTGAGGGAGCGTTAACATTTAAGAACATTTTTCATTGTTAGTGTAACACTAACTGATACGTAAAAAACTTCATTATTTTTATTACCCTTCACTAATTTAACGTGAGCAGTTTATTTTCGTTGTTTATTCTATCTTGGAATGCTAATTGTTATGAAATGCAGTCAAACTTGTGCGTTACTGTTTGCCCTTCCTCTTCTTGTCCCACCAGACTTGGCGATTACCAGTGTCAGCATCATATCATCACGTACAGCAGGGCACTCATGAAGTTGTCGTTTTTACCTCTGGTGTATTAGGAAAGGCGATGATTATCTTAATTTTACACGAACATGGACATAAATGTAAAGTTGAATGAGCTGCAATCTCGATACGTGCGCACAAACAGGGGTTACAGGTCAAAAGAAAAGTAAAAGGGGAAAGAGCAATACAGGATAATTACAGGTAGAAAACTATGGGACTGATGATGGAGCAAAGTAGAAAGGCGGCTGTGTGAACTATGTGGCTAGTCACTTTATTGAAATAATCACCAATATACCCATTCGGTTGAGTGATTATATGAATTGTTATTGGGCATGAAATGCACCATCGCTAATGAATTTCTGTGCCTATTCTAATGAATCTGATGGATTAGTTTGGAAGTGCATAAAAATCCTTGCTGGTTGCACATCTTTTGCAATTTTACTCTGCTGCTCCCATTTTACTGTCAGGGCGCCTGTATCACTGTAACCGGCACACCTACCTCCCCAAATCTTTTCCCGTTGACTGGCTGCGTGGTACGAAAATTGATTAGGTACCCATTTGGATTTTTATGGCAGTCAACTTACTTGAATTACTGATATATGAGCTTTTTGGTTGATTTCAAGAAATTTTCCCCGTTTTTGTAAGTCATCATCAGAATTACAAAACACGCAAAGTGACGCGACAAGCGACGTTTGTTGAAATGTCTACATTTTGATGAATGGGATGTCAGATAGTACCGTTTACGCTTTCCGTTATATGGCATCACGCTTAATTAATATTTAAAGTTAGCCCATGATCGATATCTTTCTCGCTGCCTACCTGAATAATAATAATAAGCACAATATAGTAGGCTGTTCATATTTTGCATGCTTTCACTAATTTCGGTAAAAATCTCAATTCGAGTATCGCTCCTTTTATGACTAGCGCAGAGTCCAATCAAACACTTGATTCCCATCTTGATGACACCTGTGCACATGCTTGTGCTCAAAAAGTCAGATAGAGTGTGGTATTACGTAAAGGCCAAATCATAGCTGCATTTCTGATTCAGTCAGAAGGTCACCACGATTAGGATTAAACTTTCATTATAGCTCTCCTGCTCTTGTCCTCCCTCCATTCTCCGCCTAATGAAGGGAAAATGGAAAAGTAAATGATATCAGTGGTTTTATGAACAGGCGACTCCGCCTTTTTCTCCCTTACTCAACCTTGACTTCGTTTGAATTGTAATGGAAACGTAAAATCATATATTCAAATTCAATCCTTTAGGCACATTCCGCTTCAAGTTGCATAGTATCCATATCCTCCCTGTCAGACGCCAAGTCGTGTAAGTCAATTTTAAAATAAAAACCCATCAGCAAATAAATCTCGTCAGCGACCAAATACGGCTTCAGTGATATAATGGAACAAAGCGTAATAAAAATGTTGTTCTTTTTAAGCAAATTCAATCGGTTTGTTCAAAACTGTAGCTCAGGT
>JAANSN010002802.1:0-21845 GCA_036850665.1 Dicranocentrus wangi
TGGTGGCAGCATTTATTTGAGTTGAGGTACTACTCATTCGAACGAAAGCTAATGCCAGTCCCACTGACAAGATCCAAACTGGATGGAAATATTTTAGTAATATTTGCTCTTCTACTTGTTGGACTTGCTCTCGGCCTAACAAGTTTTATGTTTGAGGTCGTGCTCAATAAATGCAGGGAGACACGCTCTCGCACGATGGTAACAATTATTACAGACGGAAGTAATACGTAATAAAATATTATAGTGCTTTATTAGCCCGAAATCGGGTGCCCCGGATGAAGGTGGGAAGAAGAGTGGCATGATGACATGCTGATTAGCGTATCATTAGCTAGGATACACATTCTGAATTTTATGCATCAAGTTCTGATTTCTGCATGGGCAGTAATTACCATGTAAATTGAAATAAAGGTCAAAGTTGAATAAAGTTAATATTTTAAATATTTCACAAAAAGTTGGTAAGAACGCAAAGGAGTATTTAGTGCTTTATTATGAAACCTGTTAAACTAGTTATTTCGGTATCGAAGGTAGCTGGTCCTTCAACAAAATAGTGGATAATGTTTAAAAAAAAAAGAAATCAAAATTGAACATATGAATGGGTGAGGATGAGTGCAGTAAATTGGTAAATGGAAAATGGTCAAATAATAATTATTTACCCAGTTGTAACGTTTGTCTTCACAACTCCTCTTACCTTCTATTAATTTACTTGTTTCCCCCTGTATGAATCGAATTCGAAAGAAAATGGGATTTATTAAATAAATAAATTCTGGTAGGAGCAAAGGGTTAATTTGGTGCCTATTGGATATGAATGATTATATATGATTAAATGATTACAAATTTCAAATCTTAAGAAAATTAAAACTAAACTTCATTTTTGAACTTTTATCATTAAATTACCAACTCCCACGGATATATAATTAGTACTTTTTTTGTTTTTTCATGTGTCATAAAAATATGGTAATAAACAACAAACATTGCAGTTTCAAAATGATTCAAAATAGGAATATTCAATTAAAATTCATGTTTGTCATAGTAAACTTTGACTATCCACAAGATTTTAAAATCCACGCGAAGATGATAAACAATTTGCTAAATGCATCGTGAAATATTTAGTCAACCCAACAAAGCACGAAAACCATTTGACGTATTAAATTCCAGGACAGCAGCATGAGCTACTTTTCATATAAAAAATGACTTTTAGTCAAATTCGTGGCCTCCCACTTGCGATAAATAAATACTCGTAGTCACATCCCTGACTACGTAGTTTCTTCGACATCCGACTTGCCTATCTATATTTTGCTGCTTTGGTCTCTGCATGCGTCCCTAATGCGAACCGACCGTCTGTGTTGGAGTATTTGTATATCCAACTGTATTATAGTATCCAACCGATATTTTATGGAAAATATGCATTGCGGGGCAGAAAAATTTTAGCCAATTACATTAGCCATGCCATGACGAAGCATAATTCTAAGCCACTGTCAATTAACTAATTGAACCATGCCGCTCGCATCGCGTGCTACAGTTTCAATTCGTAACGTTTCCCAGTTCTGTTCGCAACCTGTTTGTCTGCTGGTCGTCACAAGTCTTTTCCGAATCAGCTGTCATGAGCTGTCATGAAAAATAAGTTTTACTGAAAGTTCCACCAAATATAATACTGAGTTGTAGTAATTTTTGAGATTTTTGTAAAAAAAACGGTTTAAATTTTAGATCCGGTATGGAATTTCAGAAGTAATAACAAATTCGGCAACTAAGAAAGAGATGAATAGCGAACCAGTTTGACATTAAATTTCAAGTTTTGAACATCCGTTTTTTCCCTATAGTTGTGACATGTTATTATTCTAAATATTCCGTTTTCGCATCCAGCCTACGGACCCAGTACCAACACAGTACGACGCCATGTTTCTTCGATTTTATCTGTTTGACGTGTCAAAAGAGTAAAGGTGAAAATAGCGTGGTCCTGGACAGTTTTATGAGAACCGTGAGACCGTTGCAGGAGTAGAGTGAATTTGGGGTTTTGTCGACAAGCGAGACGGAGTAGTAACTGCTTAGCAACAATTCCATTAAAAAGAGATCCTTGTCTCCTGCGGTGATTTTGCAGGTTTTGCATGTAAATGTTGAAGTGGAACATTTGGGTGAACCCAGGAAAAAAATATTTACTAACAATAATGTTTATTTATTTATTCATTTTAGTGTTGGAAATAAATAGTGTGAGCCGTTGTGAATTGAAACCTTTGTGAGAGTTTGCAAACTTAGAGTATCGAGTCATTAACAACTGTAATAATTTTAGTGCGACAACCAATTTGTAATACAGATTCATTGGGTGAGCAAGTGCTTTTTGTAAATGCACTCCACACCAAACTATTACTAGCGATATTAAACCCCAAAAAATACACATTTCTCCTACTGAAGCAACACCAAGCAGCTATGGCGTCAGCAGTGTCTACACCACCACTACTACTACTAGTACTAAATATTCTACTTGCTCATTGCCAAGGTAGCCTTGTACTCAAAAGATGGATCGAAAGTGGGTATGATGAGCTGATGGGTTGGGAAGAAGTGCAAGTCACTAGGCTTCGTTTCGGCTCCCTACCAGAACTCTTCAATTTAATCAAAGAGGCCAAGGAATTGCCCACCAGAGAATTGAAGGATTATGCAGATTTGTCAACAACCGGCCTCTTTCCTGACATTCTAAATCTGGACAGCATTTTTTCTTTCGGTCTTTTTTCGGAGTGCCTTGTGCACCTCACCAATTTCCAGGACGTCTCATTGGTCTCTACGCAAATTCCAATCATACTTCGGCAAGTGCAGCTCGCTTTGGTGACAACCAGATCCCATGGTGAATACTTGACCTGGGCGGGAGCGTTAAAACTTGTAAACAACTCGGACACCGACTTTGAACCGCTGTCCCCAATAATACGTACCTCGTACCAAGACATTGGAATATTGTTGCAAATGAATTTAACTCATTATGTGTTGAATGTGAAACCTTGGAAATGTGAGCTCAAGGTGGGGATTTTTCCACCAGAATACCTTGTCAGGACGCCAGTTATGACAGACCCCTCGGAATCTCTATTCTTCGGAGACGTCAGCAAAATGAGATATCCATTTGAAATTTGGGAGCATGAGTTTGGCCAACCCAATAAAGAGAGCAGAATACTGCCGTCAAGAATGCCAGATTTTTACGGCTTATTGCTGGATGCGAGCACTGGAGAAAAGTGGCTCCAAAATGGATACCTCACGGCCTGGTTGAATCAGGCGACCGGACTTACCTATTACGACGAGCGCAAATATAGGTCGCCCTCAATGATCAGCCCATTTTACAAGGAATTCATTCTTTTTAAAGTTTTGCAAGGAAAAGCTAACCCATTATTGGTGGCTGCAACGTTTACAACAACCACGGTGCTCCTGAAGATGTGTGTGGACTTGTCACCGGAAGGCAAATTACGGCTTATTGCTGGATGCGAGCACTGGAGAAAAGTGGCTCCAAAATGGATACCTCACGGCCTGGTTGAATCAGGCGACCGGTCTTACCTTTTACAACGAGCGCAAATATAGGTCACCCTCAATGATCAGCCCATTTTATAAGGAATTCATCCTTTTTAAAGTTTTGCATGGAAAAGCTGCTAACCCATTGGTGGCTGCAACGTTTACAACAACCACGGTGCTCCTGAAGATGTGTGTGGACTTGTCACCGGAAGGCAATAGAGGTGCGATAGAGACATGGGTTCCCAACACACGTGCAACGACTATGGAACAATTTTTATCAAGTCTAGATGAACATCGTAAGAGTGAACATATCGTGTGGTTAATTATTAATCAGGTAATAATAATAATAATAATAATACGACTTCTTGCACAACCATGTCACTGTCCTGGCAAATTCCTCCATTAAGTCAAACTGATCAGAACCATTTCCACCACCGAACTGATCCAATTGAGCTATGGAATTGCCACAATTGTGGTTTGACTGTCCAAGTAGCCATCCATTTAGGAAACTTTTTTTGTCATTTTGTTTAGGAATTACATCGTGCTAACGCATACGAATGTTCACCGGACGACGAACCTCCGTCAACCACACTAAGTCGAGAAACAAAGTTGTTCAGGATATATCTAAAGGTTTTCAAATCCGTCTTTAAGAACCACACTTTTCCCAATCCACCCATTTCAGGAAAACGGGATGTTTGTCGGAATGGGGTTTTGGTGCCACTTAAATACTATCGGTTTCGCTTTATGCACTTACTTATTAGGAAATCGCATTCAAATATTTTTCCACTGGCACAAGAGGACAAGGAACTCTCGTTACGATTTGTAAGCTGTGGGAGACCATCGCTATCACCGCTCGAGTTTATCCAATTGATTTCCATCTACGACGATTACTCTTGGTTGCTTGCGCTGCTCACCACTTTGTCTCTAGTGGCTGTCATGAAGGGAACATTAGAAGAGAATACTTCGTTCACGAGAGAAATCATGGCGGCGATACAGACACTCCTTGTGGCAGGCGACTACTCGGGAGAGAGGATGATGAAGAGGAACGTGCTCAAGATTCCACTGGGGGCCTTTCTCCTCGTCTCCGTCGTTCTTAGCAACGCATACAAAGGGGAAAACATTGACACATTGGTTTCAGCAAGAGCTCCTATTCCTTACACGATGATTCAACAACTGCTCAATGACAAGTTTAAAGTATTTGTGGAAATGGAATGGGAATATTCTAGCTTGTTCAAACCGAAGGAACCTCACCTCACCAATGTCAGTCCAGAATGGATAAAAGACCTATATGCTGGAGTGAGTATTACGAACCAGCACATAGTTTATAATCATTTTGTAGGTTTAAGATCAAAAATGTATTCAGAGTTCCGGCACGATAAGGAGAGTTTGGAATTTTGGAATAGCTCAGCAGCGCACCGGCAAGTCCAGATGAAATTATATGACTCGATTAAAGTCCACCCGGAAATAATATCTGCACTTGGCAATATTTCTAAAGTTATGAAGGAGGAAGGCGTGGCAGGAACTGTCAGGTATTTTCATCATACGAAAAGATTTTACGAAGTGCAGGAGAAAGTGTTGTGGGAGGAGTTCATTGGTTGCGACAGTGCAGCAGTTATATTACCTTCGAAGCAGGCTTATGAATATTTGGGGAAAGCGAGACAGTTGGACAAGTTTGAAACTTATGTTGGGAACGAGATTATTGGAGATCGAGTTTTCATCCGTTACATTTTTATGGGGCCACTCCCTCCATTTCTTGTAATACGAATTAGGGTAGTTCAAGAGTCAGGAATTTGGGGTTGGTGGCAGCATTTATTTGAATGGAGGCGCACGCTCGAACGAAAGCTAATCCCAATCCCACTGACAAACCCCAAGCTGGATGGAAATATTTTGGTAATATTTATAATGTTTCTCGTTGGACTAGTGGTTGGTCTAACAAGTTTTCTGCTTGAGATCCTATTCACGTGCAAGCCTTGCCTCTTGTGGTCAGTGTCACCCGTGTTTGCTAACAAAATATATCATCATCCTTAACCTGAATGCGGACCTTAAAATAGGTAGCTAATAAATCATAAATCTTGCGAATTACATGAGTTATTCAGTCAGATTAGACATTATCTGAGCCCTGCTTGGTCGTGATCGTGATCGTGCTGGTGAACACACAGTGCGGTGCATGCCAGGATACTTGAGTTGCGGGGATAACACGGTTTCTCCAGTGTGTAGCGGTGTAATCTAGGAAATTGCGGCTCACATTGCCTCCACTACTATTTGTCTCACTTATAATGTCAAGTAACCGCTCGGAGCCACATTGTGCCCAAAAGGAAGCAACACCACCACCACCATCAAATCACAAAAGCAATAATGTCAGACTTCATACGCAGTTGGAGGATTCAACGGTGTGAAATAATGCTAATACAATTAAAACACAATATTACATATTACACAAAATGAAAATGTAGTGAAAAGATTCAAAGTAATTGAAAATAAAGCTAGTTAATATCATAAAAATTAAACTCAAGTTTATTCAAATCCATATAGACAGTACCCCTCATATTTCACGAAAATTTTAGCATCCTACCATTTATGGCTTCAAGACTTGATATTTATTACGAAGCTGAATGCTTCTATTAGTTATACTTTTAGTTTGTTTGTCCGTCGGTCTGTCTGTCTGCTCGTCTGTCTGTTCACGCCATAACTTTGATGTCCTTTGATCGATTTTCACCAAACTTGGTGTTGCCATTCTACAGCGGTCAAGGAAGCTCTGGGTGCAATTTGACCTCAATAGGGTCTTGGGGGTTGGGGTGGGGGTCATATATGTGCCACATGCATTTTTAATGGAAAATTTTTTTATTGCATAAATCGATCAATTAGAGGTCCCGGATGTCCTTCGTTGGAATTGACGCCAATAGGGTCATGGGGGTCGGGGTGGGAGTCATACATGTGCCACATGCATTTTTAATGGCAAATTTGTTTATTGCATAAATCAATCAATTAGACGTCCCAGATGTCCTGCGTTGGGTTTGACCCCAATCAGGTCATGGGGCTCAGGGTGGGGGTAAAAAATGTATCTCATGCTTTTTAAATGGGAAAACATTTTTACTGCATAAATCAACTGTGGACTTGGAGAGAACCCCGCCATGGTCATTAATTAAAGACTCTTGAGTTTGGCGTCTTGTATGGAGTCTATAGTGTCTTCATGTATATTGCGTCTATAGTGGCGTCATGTATATTGCGTCTATAGTGGCGTCTTGTATATTGCGTCTATAGTAACGTCTATAATGACGTCTTCTTAATCGTCTGTAATGGCGTCTCTAACGGCGTATATATATACTTCTTGTATGTCGTTCAGCTTCGTAATTTCCATCATGTTTTAACATGACTAGTTAATTAGTGGCAGAACGGCGCGAGGTAACATATTGCGCTGTTTGTTGTCAATCAACGGTCCAAAATGTCTTCAATAAAACAAAAGTCCCACTTGAAGCCACGGTCTCTCAAATTACTTTAAATTTATAGCATTAATTAATGTAAACATTACAATAATGAGGGTGCTGCGTGCGACGCAATGCTGGTGTTCACCCACCCATGAGCTCAAAAGCTGTACTAATAATTTGGAAATTTGTATTGGAAGATTATTGCCGTGTTAATAGAAAATCCGAATCAATAATTCCCGGGGACTAGAAGAGCTCATTTCCGTTTTGGATGATTACAATGTTGTGTATTGATTGTACCAGCCAGAAACAGAAACATTTCAGTACCAATCATCCAACCATCCAATGTTTTATAATCTATAGTTATCCAAACCGAAAATGAACTCTAGTCCCCGGTAATTATTGATTGGAGGGTAAACACCAATATTGTCAGTAGGATTGATAACATGAGTGTTACTATGTATTGCAGGGATGTGTATTATGTTAACCATCTTATGGAAGGTATATATTGGCTGAAATCCAGAAGGCGTTCCTTCGGCCACTCCCAGCTAATCAAATTCAAACCGTTCCAGGAGTAGGGAAAAATTGATTTCATGGACAGTTTGCTTACAACCTCGACACGAGTAAACCTGTTTGTTTGATGGCGATAAATGCTCAGATTCTGTTGCTCATCAAGTATTGGCAGCAACTGGGATATTACGACGTTTTGTGTTTAAATTTGAATCAGTTAGATTAGATGGATCACGCAGTCAATTTTTTTATATGGTTGGTTTGAGTACATAATCATCATCGTATACGTGATGTACAAGAGGATAACATAGTGATTACATTACTGTGCCAGGCATAGTGCGTACTTTGGAGGCCAATAAATAATCCGATGCCAACTTTCTTTATATTGTTGAAACTTAGAGGTAGTACAATAGAACAAAGCGTAATAATAATATACAATCAATGTCAAATCACTACTGACATATCTCCGATTGAAATTTACACGTCTACCTTGAGTTGATCAAATAGACAAACATCTCCTGTCATCATTAATACTGATTTAGTCACAAAAAAGGATAATATTCCTTCCTCTCTAAACACCAACCAGAAATGGGAGCAGCAGTGTATAAAATAGTAATATTTTTCCTCCACATTATTTTACTTGCTATTTCCCAAGGAAGCATTGAACTCAACAGGAGGACGGACCGTCATGGGAACCTACATGTTCAGAAGCTTCAACAATTTAACTCTTAATCCGAACTTTTTCGTTCATCAAAGAAAGAATTTAGCAAATTTCCTAGCATCCTATTGAAGGAATACACTACCCGTGTGTCAGTAGTAGTGCCCAACAGCCCAGATATTCCCAATCTCGACAGCATTATTTTCAGTCCTTTTTCAGAATGCCTTGTGCATCTCACCAATTTCCGACATGTGTCCTTTGCCTCCACAAAAACTCCAATAATTCTTCGGAAACTGGAGCCAGCGTTATTGGCGATAGATAGTTTGAGTAAGAAAGGCAGAAAAAGTAGTGTCAAGCACATGACGTGGGTGGGAGGGTGGAAGCTTAAAAATAATACTTCAAAATCCCATCTACATCTACAGCCTCGTCGCCACTTATAGTTAGCAGTGACGGGCGGGGTCGGGTTTTCTCGCAAATAAACTTCACTCGCTATGCGTCGAATGCAAAACCTTGGAAATGCCAACTGACAGTAGGGATTTTTCCGCCATAGGTTCTACTCAGCTTCCCAGGCATACGCCATAATGACATTGAGCCTAAAATATCAAAATTTTTCAGTGGGATAAGCTATCCATTTGACATTTGGAAACATGATCTTGGGAATATCGAAGAGGAGACAGGAAAACTCCCGTCATCCATTCCAACGTTTCATGGTGTCATTCTGGATTCCACCACTGCTGACAAGTGCCTCAAAAATGGTTACCTAGCAGACTGGATAAACCATGCCATGAGCCCGGAAGACGATCTAAGTTCCATAAAACCACGGGTAGTAACCACAGCTTATTACGTGGAACTCATCCTTTTTAAACTGTTTTTGAGCAATAGGGATAATGGGCCAGTCGTTGCCAAGTCTGCAGGTAAAGTGCTAATGGTGTATTGTTAAGTAAATGTGTTGTTAAATTAAAATGCCGTCCGTAAAACTCTTACTCTTTGGAAATCCGCTCACGAATTTTGTATTGTGTAGTTGGGAATGGATGGATTAGCCAATGTAGCATTAAAAACGAAAAAATAATCAATCCAAGCACTTAACGGTTGTCTCTCCTCGTAACTCTTTCAAGCTGCTATGAAATAGATTAAAATAATGCACGACATGATACATTTTTTAGAATTATTTACTGCTTCAGTAAACTATTACAATACTCAAATATTATGTGATATTTGATTAAAATTACACTAACGTAAATTGTAACAATAAAAAAATGCGTTACAAGTAAAAAATTTTTCTAGGACGGAAGCAAAGCGGGCATAGGTATTGAAATTACAATAAATCTCTAGATTTAGTGAATCCCACCCTAATTTTATATCTTGTTCCCGGGCCAACATTAAATATTATGCCTTGTCACATATTTGGCTTGACAGACACATCGTCGCAAGTCAACACTCCCAAGCAAAGCACCTCTTCTTATAGTGGCGAATTTATTTGCGAATTCATGCGTGAAAGCAGTCAATTTATCATTAAGCAATAATTAGAACAAAATTGCAATTTTCTTCATGTTAAAATCTTGCGTCGGTTTAAAACTAAAAGGATTGCTAGACCCCCTTATTGTTATCAATACAATACATTGCGTATGTAAAATTTCGGCAGCAAAACAATCATGCCATTAGAACCAGAAACAAATTCTTTAGAAATATTTATACTCGTTTACCTCTCACTCATGCATATACCACTCCGCGTCAGTGGCACTCCGAACTAATACTCTGATAATCTTATGATAAATACAATACCTGTTTAAAATGGGTATTGTTTATATCGCCGCCGTCACAAGCCTTCGTGCTATGGCAAAAATTTTTAACCAAGCCAACCTGCCAACGCAATTTTAAAACAAGGCAAGCTGCTATCGCAAAAAATTTGGAAAACCTGCTTCCCCAAAATATTTGATTTAGGATAACCTGTTTTGTCAATTTTTGTCAATTTTTGAAAACAAGCCAACGCAGTTTGTCGAAACTGAGTGCAAACACGCTGTTTTAGGAATATAACGAAAAAATCTCCGGAGCACGTTTTGCTTGGGCGCTCCCATCACCGGAACACTTGAGTTTTTTTGTAAGGTTCTGCATGCATGTGGAATACGATTAAATTGTCAAATTGATGGGATTATAATCAAAAGAAGCACTGAATTGTTCAGAAGATAGGACCAAATTTTCTAAAACCCGATTTTAATCATATCGCTAGCCACCCTTTGCGTGCTTTATTATTTTATAATTGCCCTTAGTTACACGCCTGTCAGATTCAACCACATTAGGAAACTGCTTTATGTTTGGCTATTTGCCTGTGTACGAGTCCTTTATACGAAACTCTTGTCAGACTAACTACATAATTATCCATCTGATAACCAGTTTGGGAAATTATTCCTAATAAATTAGTGGCAAACTATCAATCATATTGATTGACAATCGACAAACCTCTCCCGTGTTTCGATTTCAAATTTTGTCCAGTTACTAATACGTGTGCAAACCGATGATGTCGTGTTTACTCTTTGGAGAGTCCAGGTCGATTTATTGCTCACATTTTCCAAGAAGTTCTTTCTTTATTGACATGGAATTTAAAATTTCAGCAGTATTTCGTTATTGTAATTGAAAACCGGTTCATATATTAAGTTCATTATAACTTTTTATTTCGGAAGAAGTTTTAGCAGAACAGGCCAAAATCAGTAGAGTGTTTGAGAAATACTGGGAATCACCAATCACCATTTAGCCCAAAATTTGCTATTAGAAATTATATCGAATAGAATATCAATGGTTTTTCTTACAAGTTTATGAACTTGACTTCACACATTAACTTGCAATACAGGTTGTGTCGGCCAGCTAGATAATAAACATTTAAACCAGTATTATGTGCTGTAAAATTTCATCATCCGTTCGTCAAGGAAATCCGACATATATACCGTGCCCTTGGCATTTACGTTTAAAATCCAAGGCACCACAAATACGCCTGTAGGATTGAACATAAAGCGTGGTTTACTTTGTGTTTCACAGTACCGGTGTTGTAGAATAAATAATAGTGCTATTATTAAGCGAAATAGACGGGTTTACGAAGTAAATGCGCAGAGTAAAGGTTATTGCGAAATCAACCCCAGCAAATAAAAGTTCGGGTCGACGGATATTGTGCTTATTCATTTGAACTAATTACAAACGGGATTTAGGAGAACGATTTGCGAAATACCCTCCTTTCTAACTTATATAGTACACAAAGGAAAGCCAAAACCACCAATTATTTTACACTAGCAGACTACTTGCTTCAGTGTGTATATTTACTAAAAAGGGGTGGAACTGCTTCCTACCCTCATCGTAAGGAATATTAAGTGTGAATATCAGGAAAACCGCCGTTCAATCATATCGCTAGCCTCCCCTTGCGTGTTTTACTATTACCGTCATTAGTCACTAGCCTGCTAATTTTTGACCATAACTAGACAATGCTTTTTGTTTAGCTCTTTTCATTTGTACGAGGCCGTTATAAAAGACTCTTATAATTATCCATCCAATCTAATAGCAATTAGGGAATATATTTGATGAAAAGTTTGTGAGTTTACACATTGCATGTTTTGTTTGGTTTGAGTTAGCCGCTTTAGGCCCATTTGTTTTATTCGTGTCGTACCGTGTGAGGATTTTAACATGATATCATGAAGCAGTACTTTATGTCAAACTGTCAATCAAACTTCCGTGTTTCTATTCGAAATTCTTTTTATTGTTCAAGAAAATCATTTTGCTTTGCCACACGGTTCAAATATTCCGATCAGCACTTTTGATAGTCATTAAACATTTTCAGTTGAATTTACTAAACACTATTTGAAATAGCATCATTTTTACTTCCACACAGCTTGGCATAAATTCCGCGACAACAGGATCGCGCAGATCGCTCGAGGTCGTCTTTCAACCAGGCCGGCCCTGAAAGCAATTACATTACTACAGCAAGTTTTAGAAATCAGTAGACTGCATGAGCGGTCGTAATTTGCGTTTTTATGGTAATTTTATGGCAAATAATTAGGTATGCATGTGTCTGCTCGTTTGGTTTTGCTAGTTTTGCATTTGAATGATGATGGGTGAACGGAGGTGGTATGAATTTATGACAATCTCAAAAACTGATGGCTGTGAGGATGTATGAGGTGTGTAGTGACAAACAAGAAAGGTAGGAATGAGTGGTTATGGCGTGTGTGAATTTTCCTCTGGAAGCTGGGGAAAAGTGAAGCACGGTCCACAACGCAAAATAATGCGTAGCCAAGACAATAGATTTAGACTGATTCATTGTTTTTCAGTGTTTAGTAACTGGGATGCATGTTTTGTGTGTTTAATTCAGGAGTGAGTAGGTGGACCGTGAGCGACGATGTTTGTCTGCCCCTGAAATAAATATTGTGACCATTTGGAATTTGGAATATTTCAACAAGTATCTATAATTTGAAAACCCAATGCTTGAATTAAGTTTGATTGACGTTACGAGCTTATTTGCAAATGAACTTACTCTGTTTCATAGATTGAAAATATTACTGTTACAAAACAAAGTTTTATCCAGTCAGACAAGTGGACTAATTACACCATAAACTATCCAGCAATTAAAAACTCTATCCAGTGCTTCAATTAGATTCAATCAAATAGTGAATCATTATTAATATAATACATAAACCGGAAAATTAATTCACCAGTGTTTGTGGACTAGAAAAAACCAGAATCAGAAAAAATATANATTAAATTCACCAGTGTTTGTGGACTAGAAAAAACCAGAATCAGAAAAAAATATAAACCATAAAGTGATTGGATGTAAACATGTTTTGTTCTTTGCCTGCCCGTGTGCTGCCTGTGTATTTAAGTACTTGGTCATCCCACCGATGCATGGACACATGAACAATATATTAAATGGAAAATAGGCAAGAATATACATTGCTCCTGCATATGTAGCCGTGCCGTGTGAGGAATTCCTGAAAGTCGTCATGTCGTAATGTGACGAGGCATTACAATCAATTGAACTGCTTCAGTGTCCTTTGCAATCAATCTATGGTTAATCAATTTATGGTGTTGTTGTGTGGAATTTGTTGGAAACATTACTCATCACCACAGACCTTTTGCAATTATTTGTGATATAAACGTAGAAAGCATCATATTTTCCTTTTCCATAGACATCACCAACCAAAATGGCGTCAGCACTGCATATTATATTACTTCTACATATTCTGCTTGTTCATTGTCAAGGAAGTATTGTACACAAACTAGACATGGGAAACGTTTATGGAACAACGCTCGACGTGGAGCTAGTATTTGGCTCACTACCTCAACTTTTCAATTTGTCCAAGGAGGCTAAGGAAATATCTAGTTTGGTATTGAAGGAATTCACCGAAGTNAATATCTAGTTTGGTATTGAAGGAATTCACCGAAGTCCCTCCACCAAACTTTTATCCCGACCTTCCCAAACTCGACAGCTTTTTTAGTCTTTTTTCCGAATGCCTTGTGCACGTCACCAATTTCCAAGGTATTTCCTTTACTTCTTCAGAAGTTCCAATAATTCTTCGGAAAGTGAAGCCAGTTTTAGTGAAAAGCAACCGGTTTTGGGGAACTGATCTTCGTGAACTTATGATGTGGATGGGGGGTTGGAAACTTGTAAACTCTTCAGAATACCCATTCCAGCTAATGTCACTAAGTCAACATTATTTTGGAAGCGGTGGGCTTTTCTCTCAAATAAACTTAGCTGACTATGCGTGGAATACAAAACCTTGGAAATGTCAATTGACGGTGGGAATTTTCCCCCATGACTATCTTCTTAGCATTCCAGCAATACCACACGACCAATACACATTTTTCGGTGAGATGAGCTATCCTTTTGAAATATGGAAACATCGCAATTCCCAGGAAGGAAGCACGGAACTCCCGTCAAGGATGCCAGTGTTTCAGGGTTTCGTTTTGGATACGAGCACTGCTGACAAGTGCCTTAAAACTGGATATCTTAGAGACTGGGCGGCACGTGCGGGGAGGACTGATTATTATCATAGGCCGTTGTTCCCACAACCAATGACAGAATCCTATTACGTGGAATTCATCCTTTTCAAAATTTACCGCAATGCAGCCGACCCTTTAGTTGTACCGTCTACAAATACAGGGGTCCTACAGACGTGTCTAGACTGTGCGGAAGGAGATATTGTAAATGTCGTAGAGGTATCGTCAACGACTACACAGGCGACGACGATAGGACAACTTGTAGAAAGTTTAAGTTACCATCACAAGAATGAACGTAGTGCATGGAAGATTTATTTTATATCTACCAAACTTGGCCGAATCGGAGGAGACTGTTCTCCAGACGACGAGCCTCCGTCAGCCATATTGACTGAAACAAACCTCATCAGAGTATATATGAAGGTTTTCAAATCCATCTTGAGGAACTACACTGATTATTATTATGATCCATCAACTCAAGCTATTTGTCGGAATGGCGTGCTGAAACAGCGAGCAGCAGAGCCCCAGTTCGGTGTAGTAGACTTAAAATTGGATGACGCATATTTTAGTAATTTCCCACTGGCGGTGGAGAATAAGCAGGTCTCGTTGAGATTTGTAAGTTGCGGGAGACCTCGACTAACCCCGCTGGCCTTTATCCAGTTGATTTCCATCTACGACAAGTATTGCTGGATGCTTACGCTTGTAGCCTCAGCAGCTATTGTTGCTGTAATGAAAGGAACTTTAGGAGAAACCACTTCCGTCTCGAGAGAAATCTTGGCAGTGGCCCAAACATTTCTAGTGGCAGGGGATTACTGCAGAACAAGGGTCAGGAGAAAGTTGCTCATATATCCACTAGGTACACTTCTCCTCGTCTCCGTTGTCCTGAGTAACGCCTACAAGGGAACAAACATTGACGCCATGGTTTCGGGAAGAAGTCCTATTCCTTACGACAAGGTCCAACAGCTCCTCAATGACAAATTTAAAGTATATTCGGAAATTTCTTATCTCTTGTACAACGGTCTTACAGGGCTCACGGAGGAAGAGAAAACGTATTTTAAGGTCATACGTGTAAAGCCGCAACGCTGGATGACTAGTGTTTTATATATTCATTCAACCATGAACGATGCATTCCGCTGGATTTTGGCACAATCCAAACTTTGGAACACTTCAGGGCTCTACTCAGCACAGCTGAAGTTGTACGACTCGATAATGCTCCATCGCCGAATTACATATGAGCTTAGTAACTTGACAAAAGCAGCTATCGAGCAAGGCTGGACAGGGGGAGAATTTAAACTAGCGCGAATCAAATTTTGGGAAACGCAGCAAAAATTATTGTGGGAGGCGTTCATCAAGTGCGACAAGGTGGCGATTGTGCTATCTGCAAAGGAGGCATACGAATATTTAGGGCGAGCTAGGAAGTTGCAGAACATTGAAAGCTACGTGGGTAGCGAGATAATTGGAGATAGAACATATGTACAATTTAGATTTAAAGGTTTACTCCCTCAATTTCTGCTCATGCGATTTAGGGCAGTTCAAGAATCTGGCGTTTGGACCTGGTGGCAGCAGTTATTTGAGTGGAGGCACTCTTTCGCACGAAAGCTAATGCCAGTCCCACTCACCAAATCTAAACTGGATGGAAATATTTTAGTAATATTTACTCTTCTACTTGTTGGACTTGCCCTAGGCTTAGCATGTTTTGTGTTGGAGGTCATACTCAGCTTCAAGGAGACACGCTCTCGCATCATTGAACAATTGTTATTTATTTGGAAATAATACGTAAATTATGATTGTCATACACATACCTTTTTCTCTGTTTGAACATATTTCTGAACACTTGTATTTGTATACGAAGTGTGCAGTAAGCACGTAATAATATTAGGAATATATAGATTTTCTTAAATGTAATTTTTGTCTTCAATGTCCACTTTTCTCACTCAATGTTTGGATCATTTGCTACACGCTTTTAATTTGTACCTTTTCAACAAAAATATGATATAAGTGTGCAGAAATAGACGGGCTTGAGTGTTGGCGTTGGCGTGACATTAGTCGGTTTCTGATTCAAGATGTCGCATATGTATGTAATGTCAATCCGAAGCCAGCTTGTATTCGTGCCGCAAGATTTTGATCTTTCTTCACCTCCCCGTTCATTCATATGTATATGATACTCAATGATTATCTTTTGTTAGAAGAGCTATTACATTAAGAATATAAGTTGTTGCTCGAATTTTGATTTGGAATAACTTTTGTCGTGTAAATTTTTATTAACATATAACAATACGAGAGAATCCTGCAGAATAATTCAGGCATGCCTAGGGTTTGACATTCCGCAAAGTTTTGTTTATTTATTTGTGACAATACTTATAATTTTTGTGCTTGTATTCCGGCGACGTCGATGTGTTTAAACTACCATTGCATATAATTTGTGAAATTAGAAAAAGAACACTAAACCAAACATGCAGTACGTTGCAACAAGGAAAGGTCAAATTAAGTATTATTTACTCAGTTTTAATGTTTGTCCTCACACCTCCTTTGGTTGTGACGTATCATATATCAATCGAAAGGGAATTTAATAAGGGGTTCAACGGTATGTCCCATGTTGGCCCATCGTTGTCTCTGTCTCTTGAATCCCTATATGAGCAAAGTTTCCAAATAAGGTTAAAAGGGTCTTGGTCAACGTATATTTTCTTCTCACCGACCCTTGCAAGTTACATATCAGTCGAAAGGGAATCATACAGCAAACTCAGGGGTATACACTATAAAGTCCTCCGCTTGCCCCTGTTAATGTAAATAGACTATAACACATAAAATGTTGAATGCATATTATGTATATCGAGAAATTAGATAATTGAAATGATGTACACTAACCACGCAGGTAATAAATAAGGCATGAGATTTGAAGCATTATTCTCTTGTTGGACCGACTTTACCTGACTGCGTGTACGTTTGATTTGAAAGGATTTTCAAACTAATTGACCATTTAAGAGAATCCTAATCATGCTGAGTGAGTACATGAAATGATCAAATAGCGTGATAGTATGTACACGTACGTAAATTATCAGTCCTATTTAATGACTCCTTTAACATTTTCAATAAAATAATCTACCACAAATGGCAAGCACTACAGTTGAGTGAATCGGTTACACTTACACAACCTAATACCTGTGAACTGAACTGTAGACAAATCTGCATCTTTAATTTTGTTGTATTTCTAATTCTAATCACATATGTACAAACATCTTATTAACACGACAGCCTGGTCTCATTACAACTGAAAAAATTATATTAACGAAAATCAATTAACAAAAATGTGCATACAGCGTCGATATTTTGAATCAGAAACTCAGATGCACACGCAGAAACCTGTCTAATTCTACAGAAATCACATTTTTGTTGAAAAGTAGAAATTAAAAATTAGTAAGTAGTAATAGTAACATTATTAGATTTTCAATTTCAGATATAGTAACTCCAACTTCAGACGCCGGAATCTTGTTAATAAACTACTTGTGATCAGGACACATCCAGAAAACACAGCAACTCCTCGCACCCCAAAGTCCAGTTTTGCAACAGTTCTGGACTACCTTGACATCAAGAATGGCTCTCTTCATTTGATTAACGGACTCCTGTCGCATCTGAAAACAAAAAAAATATTCATGCCTGCCTAACATTGAACGTATTGCGACAAAATAATCACGGCTACGTATGTATTTGAAAAAGTCGTCATGCTTTTTTAATTATAACCTGTGAGGAAACGTGAATGTTCATATAATCCAGATACGGCATGTTCTTGAGAAACCCGGAAACGGAAGCATCGGTCAATTTAGCCTTCTCGCAGCAGCATTCCAACTCAAATATTCGCAAAACTATTAAAATATAAAATAAAACCAGGATGATCATTTATGCTTCATATTATTTTTCGAGCGACCGCAGAATTAAATTTTTTTGCAAATAATATGCAAAGGCAATCTTATTGTTACAATTCAGTTGTCTCATGCTCAGAATCCCGTCATCCGAGATGACACTTCCAAACCGGGCCTTCAGCTCCCGCACATTCCTCCAGAGTCTGGACACCGCCGCCAGCGCCTCATCAGTGAGAATCAGCTTGATGGAGCTCAAATTGGGCATAACTCCAAACAGGAGCTGCAGCTGCTGAGGACCAAATTGGTAGTCCATGTCGACGTGGGTGAGGTGGTCCATCCTCAAACCGCGCAAGGTAATATTACTTCTTTTTAACAAGTCGTCCGCCGAATGATCACAAGGGGCCATCCCTCCCGAAAACTTGTCCTTCTTTTCTTGACAAGCCTTGTTGATCCTCAGCTTCTTGAGATTTTCCATTCCGACCAGGAAGGAGAGGTCGGACACCATGATCCCCCAGAGGCGGAGCTCCTCCAGTGATTCCAGAGTTAGTCCCTGGAGAAGCGTGGGTTTGGGACAAGGGGTCCCACCATACCGGACTGTAACCTGCGGGAACCGAAATATCTCCAAGGTTTTGAGCGACCCGTTGTACGACTTGAGCAAGTTCTGAACATTTTTGGAACTGGTCTTCCAGCCCACGTCTAGTTTCAAAGTTTCCAGGGGTAGGCGAAGCTCCAGCAAATCGCAAGTGTTGATGGGACGTTGAACGTTTAAGGTATAGATGTACTTTTGATAACTACATCGCAATTTTTTAATGATTTTAAATTGACATTTAAAAAATCATGACATTTTTGAGAAATGTGTAACTTTGTTTTGCCCCTTCATCACTTACAAGTCCAAAATGTCCAAATGCTTCAGGTTGATCTTGTTCGGGTCATCCTCTCTAATTGTCTTAATGGCTTGAAGTAATTCCTTCAACTCAGACAATGGCTCACTCTGCTTGGTTGGGACATTTCGGATTATTAACGTCTGAAAAAATCCAAAAAAATCTCCTTTTTTTCAAAACTCCAAGCTCCTCAAACTTTTGCAAAGCCTTGAACACACGTTCCATATAATGAAACTCACCTCCAAGTTTGGAACATGTTGAAGCACCACATCCCACCGGCTGATTACTGACGAGTTGAACTCCAATGTCGTCAGCTTGTCAAATGATTCCGCAGCAGATAATCGAAGTGGGCCAAACTCCCCAACTCCTTCAAGTCTACCCCTTCCAGGGAGGCTTACCAACTCCCAGTTCGTGTCACTGACAGCAAGACTCTCCAAGTTGGGTGCCAGTGCCTTCAAGTTCAAGAACGTGGCATTGAGGGAGAGCCCCTCTTGGAACTCCTTCAACTCCAGTTGTCTCATAAATTGACCACAGCTGATCCAAACGGCAACTTCCTCCTGGCTCCCATAACAGCCCCACCGGGTCAGCTTGAAAGACCTGAAGGACTTGGAAGGCTCCCGAGGAGGATGTGAGCGCATAGAATCGGCAAAGGGGCCCGTCGACTCATTGTCCAGGCAAATTGTAGCCCTGGTCGCGAATTGGGACTTGGACCCATCCCTCCACAGTCGACACACCTGTCGACACCCCTTCAGATCAGCGATGGCACACTTTTTAAACACCTCGGCGAGGACCTAAATAAATTGTTATCAAGACCAAATTAACCCTTTTGTAATTGAAGCTTAATAATCCGTCGTCAGTAATAATGAAAAACAAATTAAAAAAGGGTGGAAAAAGGGGGTCATTTTTACCATAAAACGCTGTGAAATGCACCATTAACATTAGCCATATAAAAACAATAAAAACTTGTATAATATTTTATTGATATTCACAACTTACCTCAGGATTTAACAGGGGATTTTCCATTGAATTCATGATATATATTTGAGAGAGATGCTTTTTTAAACAAATAGCGAGGTCGAGGTCAGAGGTCAGAGTTTGCGTATAACTAAAAATACAAGGGTCCATAAAAGTCACCAAGTCAAGTCAATAGGCTGTGTGATTGAGCTACGTTTTTTTGTCGTGTTTTCTACGTTTTCCTCTCTCTTCACGCTGCCTGCTATGCTGCTTGTTTTTTTGGTAAATGTGGCAAACGTTTGATTTTCGTTCCTCAAATATGATGATGATGATGAATGACAAAAAAAAACTCCCTAGAATCTCCGTTCCGTTGTTCCAACTAGTGACTGGTGGGCAATGAGAGAATGTTTAGACAAAGGATAATATATATTACGGGCTTTTTGGACTTGTATAATATGGTCTCAAGCAGAAAACTTGTCTCACTCGCACTCCGAGCGTTATGTTAGTCCGTCCAGCTATTCGAATTATGAATACAATATTAAGTAACCCTGTTTGTATTACATACAAACAAAACAAACCAAGAAATTTAATCTATATATGCAAAATTAAATATGTTAATTTTATAGTTTACACCGTCTTTTAATTTTTGTTTTGCATATGAAATGTGTAGGCTAGAACTAGGCTAGCATTAGCACTAAGCTCTTGTTGGTCTAGGTTAGAAAGAGTTTTATTAAATGAAAAAGTAAAACACACCGATATTGAACTCACCATGTTAAACTTTTATATAATTAATTGATGTGTCATGTATGTATTATAAGTAACCTTTGTTGACATCTCGGGGCCAGCAGAGCAGGGGTCATTCGGGTCACCTTTACAGTTTCAAAATGTGTCAAATAATTACCTGTGCTTTGGTTTAGTAATACATGCTTGGTTTGATGATTGTGTCTGTGAATTGGAGCTGCGTACTTGATAGAGCAACCCGTTAATTACGGCCAAAAATTTACCATTTTTCACGTTTAACCTTCATTTAAAAATACGTTAATCAAAATATTGGAAATAACTTTTTGATAGACACTTCCCCAGTTGATTTCGAGCAGAATGATATCTCCTACGTTCCTGTACGATTAGGAATAAAAAAAACCTCCGTTGAATGGAAACCAAGAAAAAAATCTTTCGTATTAATATAGTAGATTATCAAAATATTTCCATCTAGTCTGGGTATTGTCAGAGGGGTTGAGATTAGCTTTCGTTCGAGCGAGTTCAGTGCCTCGACTCGAATAAATGAAGCCACCACCAGCCCCAAACGCCAGACACTTGAATTCGGGTTTAAACTTTTTATTAACACCAAGGTTTGTGAAGGCTTCCTTCACATTTTCAAGCGGAACGAAATTATAACGAGTTATAACAAACATATAATATTAGCTGTACATGGAAAATTTTCCCCTAAATATTTAATGCCTTCGTTTTGTCCAAACTGAAACTTGTCTCCGAAGTGCAAATACTTAATAATAATTAATAATAAATTACAATAAATAGTGATGCAATAAAAATTGTAATATTTGTTTTTATTATTACAAGCTTGTAACTTTTTTTATTTCTGCATCTAATTCAAGCGTGTCCGTTATTGCTATTAGTGTTTATTTTTATTCATTGCTTTACTGCTGTGAGTTTACCCTAATATTTCTTGTAGCAAATAGCCACGAGAAGAAAAAATATAATGAAGTCTTACCTTATCCTCAATAATATTTTTTACCACGACTACCAACTTTACAATTTCTTCGCCAGTGATGATAGTATTATTTTTGTTAGAAATACAAACACGAAGAAACAAATGTGTGCCAAACCAGAACTCAGTATCACTTCGAAGTTTGAGCCATATGCTGCTAATTATCACCTACACCTAATTATTTCCTAGCCATACGAATTGGCATCAAAATTATATATTCTATCTGTGTCGTAATATCATGATTTGTGTTAAACGTATTTTCTATTAAAAGTTCCCTTCCTCTCACACCTCGTGATACCAAATGCATCCAACTCATTTTACCATGGTGGCATGGCGCGTATTTTTAGAATTAACCGACATAATCTAAGCATGAAGTAAAGTAAG
>JAANSN010002803.1:0-21839 GCA_036850665.1 Dicranocentrus wangi
TAAAAATATGCTAGCATTGTCAAATAAGAAAATGACGTTACTTTCTACATGGGAATTGGGAATTATCACGAGAGTGGTAACACTTGACAGCTTTTTTATCCAGTTTTTTGAAAGATATTAGAGTGACATTAAAGTGACATTAGATATATTAGATTTTCTATTTATAGCAGACACTCACGCATGTAGTTAGGATTCCATATTCTTGGTCCACTCAAAAAAATGGATCTAGTATATAAAACAAACTTTTGCGTTTATTGTGCCGTCTTGACGTTAAAGTACTTGCTGTAAGCTCATCTGATTCTGTCCTTTAGAAAACTTGGATTTGGCACGCAAAATTGCCTCAAAAGTTTTCTCGTTGAAGGTTCTAAAAGAAGAGAGGAAAAGATATTGTGTCCGTGAGGTACATCCGATTTCCGTTCTACCCTCCCTACACGTCGGTCGGTCGGTCACTTGATAGATAATATGTTAGATTCATACATACTTACAACTTACACATCACTGCCGGATTTTCACCTTGTAGGGGCACAAGTGGAGTGGATACTTATTTTTGTCAAATCATCCCTGAAATTTCACTCAAATCTATTCATGTGAACCCTTTGAAAATTATGCTCAAAGTGTAATCCGCTATGATGCTTTAAAGTTCACAACATAATATTATTTGCGTAAAAACAGAAACGCATACGGCAGAATAGATGCAGATCACAGATAGATGCACCGTTTTATTCTATCAGTTTATATTCTTACATTATATTATGGTCTGGCAATATTCATTAAATTAGTTTTCAACTTTCATTAAAGTTTAAATTGGACTTGTAACCATCAAATTAATCCTTTGTCTGACTTTTATAATCCTACTAAATATAAATTGCTTCATTAGTGAAAACAGTCCGCTTGTGTGTGTATAGGTGGTATATATCTTGGTAAAAACTGTCGATGAGCTTTGATACCTACATCACATACTTTTACGTAACATCTTCCACAAGTAGTGTTAACGCCATATTTGATATTACATTAACGAGCGCACAGAGCTCACAGATTCATACGAAGGGATTTGCTAGTGCCACTTTCCCCACAATTTCGTCGTGCTCCATAAAAAACTTTTGAGACACTTTAAACAACTTTTCCGACCAACTAAACAGCAGCTGTTACACTTCTAACATTTTACACGTGAGTTGAGCACGTAGTTTGTGTAAAATGTTTGATGTCATTACCAAAAAATGTGGCAGTCTGGCATTGAACACATGCTGTGTACTCACTCCACACCGCATCAGTATATATTCAAAACGCTCCGTAGAGAAAGGAGCGTATGTTATTGCTAAATTACCGACTCTAGTTTCTCAAAGACATGTTACAAATTACTTGCACTTGCACATTTTTACGTTCACACACACTTTGTAGTTTATAGTACTACATAGTACTCCCTTCCTTACACACATTTATTTGAAACAATAGGATCATTAGACCATTTGTGTAGCCGGTGCTACTTTGAGATAGTGTGGGAATGGAACAACATTTCCTTTGCAAATAAATTGCATTGTACTGAATCGTGCCGCAATGCTCTTTGTATTGCATGTGCCAAAAGCTATTGTTATATCGGATCATTATCGGATCGGATTTCATTTTCACTAACAAGCATTGTTATGATCTTGCCATATTCCACTTACTATCCCCATTATTTGCACTCAAATTACAAAGGACGCTTTTGGAATAATCCGCGTGAATGAGGCGGCTTACTAGTTGACAGGGAAAGGAACTCTCATTGTCTGATGTCTCTATATCCTTTGATTTTCTCATGATGCAATACAATCAGTGATGATGCGGAATGAACAAGATATCAAAAGCTCATAAAATTAGAAAGACAAGCTACAAGCATGGCTTTATCTCTGTCATAAAGTAGAAAAGGAAATTGTCAAGTTGTATTTGGCACAAATGTATTTTCAGGATCAATGTATGTAATCCGGTGGGGGGGGGTAGCTAATGTACCTAGGTACATCATCCCAGAATAGTGCCGAAAATGTGAGTCTGCTTTTGACATGAGATTAAAGGGCTGACTCATTTTTCCTGTTGGTAATAAAGAAAACGTCAAAAGAGGACATTTTATGTGATATTTTATTCGATATACTTAAGTATGTGTGCATTCGTTTTTGCTTTCATAACTGTCTGTGACAGTGCCAGGCATGCCTGCTGCACACAATTTTGTCAATTCCAAATTGGACCTTTGCAGCGTAATTTATTTGCATGAAACGGCTTTGAAGACTCATCCAAATCCCATTTAGCGTGAAGGACTGCAAATCCCAGCTCGAGCTTCCGTGACATAACATTTATTGCAAAATCTCGTATTCGTCGCACTCATCTAGTTGATTCCAAAAGTCCAAAAGTTGTGAGTTGAACACCCTCTTTGTCAGTTATTTTGTGTAGGAGTAGACTTGTTTGTGATGAGTTTGCTGGAATATATTAACTCGGATTGTTGAAGACGTTTGTTCTGTACAAGCTTAGTTCTATTGTCAACGGATATTATTATCAATGAAGGTGAAACGTGGACATCCCTTGTAGTACGTACTACTTATGACTCAACGTCGGAAACATATATTATTCAGGCAACTACAATTGCAAAAAGCTCAGATGCATAATTGATCCGTAGGCGGATGGGATGATTAGGAATTGAATTAAAGGGTCGTCAGTCGTCACATTGATCCTTACAAATCCTAATTCCCAAAATCATCACGTTCCATGCACTAAAACAACAAGGTATTCCCAAGTGCTCTAATTAGCAGCTTCAAAGGTCACGTTCTACACAAACGTGGTTAGCATATCGGTTTAGTCACTGACTGACAGTTGACCGCACCGGATACAGCCCCCTTACCCCTTTCACCTTAGCACATACCCAGAAATAGAGGATCAAAATCAAAAAGATCAAACTTGTAATTTGTGAATTCTAAAGGTGTAAAAGGGATAGGCTAGGTATACATTTAAACGTGCGTGACATGGTGCTATATATGACTGATGAGTGGCTGCGAGAGACGTTTAACCTGAACCTTCTCCAGCTTTCAAACACAAGCAGTGCGGATTAAAAAGACATTCACGTTCTCTCCTAATCTCACAAGTTGTTCAAGGACAAAGTCAGCTCAACTTTTGGATACCTATACTTTATTCATTAAAGGCACAGCGTGAGGCACCCATCAAAGTCAATCCGTCTAGTTTCCTTGAAATGAAATCCTGGTAATTTCAAAGTGCCCCGTTCCGTCCTTCCCAGAAATAAAATTTCTATTATGTCCCCATACGTATAAGTTTAATCTACTCTTTAGTTAGTTTTTCCCCAGAAGAATGGATCCCTGGCCTATCGCTCTTAAATTGGACGACTAACAAGTAATAAAAATATACAACAGGGCAAAGGGTACACTACGGGTGGAGATTTTCGGCCTGGTTCTACCGCTCCTTTTTGTGAAATATATAAATAATTTCACTAAGCGAACCGCGCGGACAAATATTCCCCAACATTGTTGATGGACTTTCGTACTGTTTCGTGTGAGTGCATATTGAATTGGTCAGGAATAGGATATTCGTGGAAATAGAATACAGATCGGTGCGACTTTGTTTTCAAAGCCCTCCAAGTAAATTGAAAAGAGGAGCATTGAATCGCATCTAACTGATTGAAACCGTGTAAAATCTCGTGGTCATATATAAACAAGATATACCTATATGGTTATAGAACTTTCAAACTTTCACTTCTATAAGCCATGTTGGTCCTCAGGGTAAAAGAAAGGGGTTTGTTGTTGAGAGGCTAAATTCAAGGAAACAAAGAATAAATGTAAGTAGTTGGAAATAAGTTGTGAAGTGAAGTCCAAGCTTATTGAATGAAAGCCTTTTTTGGAAGTGAGTTCGTTTTGCACTTTTGCTCTTTTTGAAAATGTTACAGTAAGTATATTACTAATGTAAAATGTAATGGATTACATGTCAAAAGAAGATAAAGATGAAAGGGTTACGCTGCAATGTTTACCTTTTCATCAAAGCGGCGAGTTATAAATTACAAAATTTATTGGGGAAAGTGAAAGTGCAGGTGCATCTCAAAATGACTTTTAAAAGTTTCAAAACGAAAAGATACTCCCTTTCAAGTTGGTCAACCACGGTTCACTGATTCTGTTTTCCTTAAAGTGGTAGTTGCAAGGGGTTAGTAAACCACGTGCAAATATTGATCCTCCCGAATTCAAAGATTGAGTTACAAAAAGTGTGTGTTATCTCAATTAGTTCTGGGTAGCAGACCAGATTAAAATTTATAAGGGGAAGGTATGTAATAATATGAGTGCTATGCTCGCTCGCTTTCCCACGATACTCATGTGTGAATGAATGAAAAGCAATAATGTGAGTGAAACGAAATGCCTGCATTCGTGACTTAAAAAATTCACAATTATGTTGGTACAGCTATCGAGCTTACGCCCAAAATTACGTCTTGTACGCTATGAACGTAAATTGTAATGCAAGAATAACATGATACTCACAAACCCAATAATAGATAGTTAAATGAAATAAAAACATGTCCTCTTTTGGATTTTTCTTATAATCAAAGTCCTATCGCCCGACTAAAAGCTTCTCCTGCTGTGCGTGCTTTCTTAGGCGATTTCCATTTTCCTTTGATGTTAAACCAACTTCACGGATGACAGTTAGTTGATCAAATGTTTGGAAATTCTTGACATAAATAAAAGTAGGTACCTATCATCTAAGCCTAGATAGAGCGGGGGAAATTTTTGGCGTGTTTCTGACACTTTATGTGTCAGGTGAGGTTTACCTCAGGTACAAAATATATGTAAAACGGGAACGAATTGTAGAGATTTCCAAGAATAAGTTCGATGACTCAACGTGAAATATTAAGTTTCAAATAAACCCTCTCTGTCGCTTGCCATATTCGTGCCAGCTTTAGAAGAATATCCTGGCGGCTAACTGGCATCGCCACTTAAATCTAAAAATTTAATAAACCACTTTTTTCCCAGAATGTTTCTAACCGCCCTCGTTGTCGACAAATACTACACACCCCTGCTCTTCCTGTTCGGCACCCTCGGAAATTCCTTGAGTCTCCTCGTGTTCTGCATGAACACCAAATACCGGAGCCAATCTGCGTCCTACTACCTCTCCGCCCTGGCCATCAGCGACACCGGATTCCTCATCAATTTGCTCGCCGTCTGGTTGGAAGGAGTGTACGGGGGAGTGATCACCGCGGGACTAATGTGTCCCTTGGTAATGTACCTGGGTCAGGTAACCTGCTTCATGAGTGTCTACCTCACGGTGGCATTCTCCATCGAGCGCTATGTGGCCGTGCACTATCCCCTCTCCCGCCCTCGCATTTGCACCAGGTCAAAAGCGAAGAAGGTAATCGCCGGGCTGACGATCGTGGCCCTGCTCGTTTTCTCATATGCTTGGTTTATCGCCCAAGTGATTGAGCTTCCCTGGCGGAGGGACTATGCGGATGAGCTAGTCAGATATAATAATTTATCCCAAAACTCTTCGACTCAAGATGAACTTCTCGTGTTTCCGGATGGACGACGTGAGAAACGGGATATTTTCCCTGCACCAATACCCTCCTCATTACAAGTTTTTCCTGGAAATGAGCTGGCGGCTGCAGCAGCAGTCGTCGGAGACCCCTTCCAAAATGTGCAAAATTGCTCTAATGGATGGAACATGTATCAAGGCGGCGGCGGTGGATTTTCAAACTGCACTCGTCTACATACGGATAGGATGAATCTCCACGGATTTCGTAAGCTTCATTGACTTTTATATATGTATATAATCTTCTCTCGAATAAAATATCCTTGAAACTGTGGCTTTTTTCTATGGACCAAAAAAAAAAACTTTCCTCTAGACAGACATGTTCTGGTCTGACTGAGTGAAAGACGAGAAAACTACTTTGCCATATTACTCTACTTAGTGTCGTTTATCACTCCCTTCGGTTCTCCTCAAATAAATATCACATTATTCCAATAGCTTACTACTATCAGCTAAAAGCTTATGCTCCTTATTACTTTCACTCCAATTCACATATACGCATCACAACATTGATGCACATGCAGCCTATTGTGTTATTTTACTGCCTCAACTCCAGACCACCTTCATGTGCGTCATGTTCCGTGTCTGATTTCCACCAACCTTGAATTCACACAATGTCTAATTGGCTATTCCAACGAGAATGACGCTGTCTGGATTTTTTTTTCTAATTTACTTTCCTTTCATTTCCTAACGTATCATCCCATTAGCATTTATATTTGCAGCTTTCCCCTATCGTGATTCCCCTACTCCCGTCCTTCCATGCACATTACGCTTTATTACACCTTTTCACCATCAAGCTAAAAATTGGAACGAAGAAGAAATGACAACACACGTCTTTGTCACATTACACATAGCTATGCCCACCGACAACTGGAAAAAATCCCCTCCAGAATATCATCTTGGGTTTCTTTAGCATGCAGCTTTATTAAGCAAGGCTTATTTCCACTTCGCGTATGGTACCCTTCTCATTTCCATCGCTCTCCTCCATTATTTCAGGACACTATACCGTCACCACTGGGGAATCCCGAGAGGAATCTTTGTTCGTCGACGTGGCTGCTGCTGCTGCTTCCGCCGCCGATGTGGAGGAGAAAAATTTGACAGAGGAAGAGGAAAATTTCCTCTCTGGTGGCTTCATATGCTCAGTTCCTGCTGATTACTACCGCATCTCCGAGATTGCCAACTACCTCGACAGCGTGGTAACACTCATCATCCCCTTTTTCCTCATTACCTTCTTTAACGTGCGAATTGCCATGTGCGTGTGGAAGCTGAAGGATCAGCGACAACGAATTGTGGCCACCCCAACAGCTGATATTAATCATACTCATAGTCTCAGATGTTCCGCTAAAAGCTCTATACATCATAGGGCTTCATCCAGCAAGAAGAAGCGGGGGAACATCACGATCACGACCACGACACAGTATTTGTCTCCTTTGCAGCAGGGTTCCAAGGAGGGGAAGAAGGACGGCGTCGGGAACCGGGCTTCCGATTTTGACAACATGGGAATATCGTGTTGCAAAAGCCAGAAAGGAATAAGTAGTCATCAGTTGGGGGGATCCCGGCAAGAGGCTCGCAACGGATTTTCTCCGGCAGGGCGAACTAACGCCTCCTCTTCATCCTCTGGCAGCGAGGAGAATAGTTTGGTGGAGACTTGTGGATATGTTAATACCTCGCCGATTAGCACCCCTTTTCGAAATGAGAGCAGGCAGCAGGGATTACACGATCATGAGAGCAGCAGCAAGTTGAACACTTCGGAAAATCTTCAGGGGAGCTCGAATAAATTCCAGGAGAAATCATCCGCTTTTGGGAAATTCACGGGGGAACCCCTTTTCGAAATGAGAGCAGGCAGCAGGGATTACACGATCATGAGAGCAGCAGCAAGTTGAACACTTCGGAAAATCTTCAGGGGAGCTCGAATAAATTCCAGTTGAAATCATCCGCTTTTGGGAAATTCACGGGGGGTGCGAGAATCAAGTGGGAGCAAAGTAAGAATACTCTTATTGTATTTTCGTACTATAATTTAAGCCGATTTTGTTGAGTAACTTGTCAGGAACTTATTAATTATATATTGTGAAATGGATGACACGACTTCTGTTTTTTCTGTTGATGCAATGCACTACCGCGTTACGACTTTTTTCCAGCTTGAAGTTGATTAGTAATGGGATTAATATATGAACGACAAACTTTTCTTTCCGCGTGTGCATCCTCCTTATTCCTTATATCTAGGGCAGAGGGCAGACTTGATTAATGATTCTGCTAATACTAATCGCTGTCAATTTTCCGCTTTTCAGAGCAAACCCCGTTGTCAGCCCTTCTAACAACCCGGCCGGAGCTTTCCGTGGTGCGGGAGAGGAGATCAAGCCAGCATCCAACAAATGCCGCAGAAGCCCGTGTTACGAAAACGCTGTTGTTGGTCTCATCCGTATTTCTCGTCCTTAATCTCCCGTCTCATGCTATTCGATGTGCTCACTTTGTACAGGTAAGCGGAACAAGAAGGGTGATATGATGAATGGCGTTGGCGAATGCTGTGAATGCTGATGTCTGCTGGAAATAAGATGAACAAGTCACTTGACGACTAATAGTAGAACAGAACCATACTGGGTCACGGGCCCTTCTGCTCGTCCTTTTCATAATCATTATAGATTGCTTTCCTTCGTTGCTCTCTGGCAGTCGCATACCGTGCGTGCGTAGTAGTTCCCCACGTCTCGCTCGTTGACAAGATTTATGTGAGGTGCTTCACAAACCCGTCGCTTCCGCGTAACCCATATGAACTTAAAAAGCGTAAAAATATCCCTTATTGTGACCCTGGTATGGTGGCCGGATTTTCATAAAATTGCTTTCGAGGTGACTCATTTAAGCTGGTATCCAAGTAGGTAGGCAACATAGGGAGGCTTTACAAACGCATTATTATCTATTAGAAATGACTGGAACTCCAGAACCTTTGTCCAATTTCTCGCAAAAACTGCGAACAGTTTTGATGGTATCTCTACTTTCATTAAAACGGCACCTACTTATACTCCGTCCGTCAACTGTACAACATGGTGTAAATTTCAAAGACTTCTTGCTCACTTTTAATTAAAAATTATGTTTTGTTGTTACTACTTTTCTCGTGCTTCGTCAACAGTTCAGATTTCAGTCGTGACAGGAATCGTCCCACTTTTTGCGCACCACTCTCTCACTCACTCACTCGCACTCGCCGCCCTTTCAGTTTACATCGAGTGTCAAAACTTTAATTTTGATTACTTTCCAGATTTGTTTGCGATCATGACGTTATACTATATAGTTTTCTTGTAGTTTTGTTCCTAATCTAAACACGAACTCGGAAAAAAAAAGTTTTTCATTCAACTGGCACGTAAACCACTTCTGGAGCCCATGTGTGAATCCGTGGTGAAATAATACGCGCAGTGTGATAAAACCTTTTTCAGATTCCTGCTCATCCGAGCTCTTGACATGATGAAATTGGTGCTATTTCATGAGAGAAGATGAAGAGAGGGCTGCTACCGCATTCTCACCTCGTTGAATACATCCTATTCAAAAAAAATACTTTGACTAACACGTTTGCTGTTTGGATTATAGGTTTACAGTCACTATCTTATGCCCATGAATAAAACCTGCTTTCAAACATTTCAAACATCTTTATTCCCTTTCATCTTATCGTTATAGCTGGATGCTAGAAAAATATATGAGGAATCAATATCAGTACCGCAGTGCAGAAGAGCGCATTCCTCTTGCAAAAACTTTTCCAATAACTTCATAAATAGCCTGTGTCTGTCTGCGTCCCACCCGAATACAATATCCGTGTAAACCCACCAACATTTTTTGGGTATAATTAAGTATCTCCAACAGCACGGGTTTCATGGCCCAAGTGTCCTCCGGTCTTGTTTGTTTCATACTAACTTGTTTCATAACAGTCTCTTCTATCCTATAATGATACTATAATGTTGGCTACCTAATTAAAATAATATAACGCTGGCCCTTCCCAACTTGAATCCTCGCCTGGATCCTGTACCCCAAAAAATGAATGTCTACTCTGTGAAATGGGGTACAGTAACGTAACCTGTAATCAAGGCACTGATCCGACTTGGATTCCTACAACCGGAAACAGAAGTTATATACAATCATGATATATAAAACCTGGATGTTTGCTACTAGACCAGACTCCTCCCCATTATTTCTTCCTAGATTTGGATGGAATGAACTTACAACCGAACCTTTTGAATCCAAATCAATTCAAATGCGCAAATATGTTTGCACTCATGTTCCGACGGAAAACGCGGCTTTTCCCTCTCGATTGTTTTAATATGCATTAGCCCCCAGCCAACCCAACCCAACCATTTTCTTGTTAGATTTGTTGAGTAAACTGAAACATTTTGTTATTTTGGTGGCCAACATAACATCCGAAGGTTCCCCATTTACGTACGTCAACCTAGCAAACTAACAACATATCCCCTTCTTGAGTTTATTTAGTGGAGGCAGCGTGATGTTTTCATTTTCATGCATTGTATTACCATAAATCTCCATCTCCATCCTGTCAACATGAAAACTCGAACGTGGAGTGGGATACCTATGATGGGGAGTGAGTGTGGAGTGCGGAGGGAAAAAGTTAAGCAGAGAAAATCGCTTAGACAAGATCCTTTGACACGGAAATGTGTTATATATACAAAAGGGATAAAAAAAACATTAGGGAAGGGAATTTTATTCATTGCGTGTTTCCTCAAGTCTTCGGAAACTCATCAGCAAAAACTTTATTAAATCAGCTACTCGCAACTCACCGAGAAACTTCTTTTTTTTTTGGTTTTTAAGACAACATGCAAACAATAAACGCTCTGGGAATGGCTGGGATGACCTGTATTTTTAGAAGAAAAAAAATGAATGTGGTTTTCGGGATTAAAAAGGCTCTTTTTATACGTCTCCATTCCTGCTATTCATGGGAAAGAGGAGAGAAGGGATTTTTTGGGGTGGAAATGTAGAATTCCAGATTGTGGCTTTCCGCATTTCGAGAGNTGGAAATGTAGAATTCCAGATTGTGGCTTTCCGCATTTCGAGAGAATTGTAGATTCTGAAGGACAAAGCTTTCCGACTTTATGCCTCTCTGGAATGAGCTGTTTCAATTCAACATTATTTCGCAAAGGCGATGAATCTCATAGATTTTTATGTTCCCTTTGGACATTCACGGATTGGCCATTGTGACGAGGACAAATGGATTTTTACACGAATTTTATGATCTAAAACCACCGTTGTACAACGGTTACCATAAAAGGAGTGCTTCGTTCATGGTACCCATTATTTCGGGACAATTGGTCTGAACAAGATAACGATATCCGTTAGGGATCCACTGGGAAAAATTCATTTGCGCCAGTAACTTGTTTCGAGGGGGAGTAATAATGATTTAGTTAAAGGCACTATCTAGTCCATAATGATCAGAGCAGATCGGTTATTCGTAGAAACTCACTTCTGGCGACATGTGATCATATCATAATCCTTGACAAATCCCGGAAACCCTGTATCTATACCTATGTCAAATGTGTGACAAGACAATGCTGAATTTTAGATTTGATCGTAGATGAATAGATATATAGACTCTATCTGTTTCAAATTCAGTTAAAAGAAAATAGGGCGAAAAGTCGACGTTCTCTCGCTTGAGCTACCAACGTTCATTTTGATTGAATTCAGAGCTCTTCTTTGCCACCCACATTATTTTGGAACGGATGGAGCATTCGGAGTGTGCATGGATTGTGCGAAACACTTACTTGCAAGTTCATTAAGAGAAAGTCTTCTAACTTGCTAAATGAATTTCCGATTTTAGTCATTCAGTCAGTCATAAAATTCGATTTATTAGCAGTGACTCAAAGTCCAAAAATAGCCTACAAACTATTAAACAAAAGTTGCCGTCAATTTTTCCGAATTTGCAGCAACATCTGCGTTCTAGTATCTCTTGGGATATGACTAATGCAAAATTACAAAAAAAAGTTGCAGCATCTTTCTTACACCTACTACCTACTTTTCCACTTCTTTGGAAAAACTTTTGTTTCTATTCACTATTGCTGAAATTGTATGTGGCTTTAATAGTTAGTACTCACTTGATTGTAACTTGTGTACCTATCTGTCTACACACAAGAAGAAGTTGGTGGTGGTACAAAAGCAGAGACAAATATAGTTGGTTCTAACGAGCGCATAATACGACTTCCCACACCCGAAGGACAATCATCAGTTCCAGGAAAAGTAGGAGCCCAAGTGTTTTGTAGCCAGTTGGGGACGACGTAGTAGTAGATGGTGGTCCACCTCCATAAAGGATTTTGTCATAAGCAATCATGTTTTCACCGGGTGGCGCCTTTGACGGCTTTTGTATGCACACCCCATAAGTTTCGTTTGTCAGCTTGTTTGTAAGAATTGGTCCATATGCGTCGTCCAAGACGCAATCCATGGTTCCACCGCACTCCAGTTTTATCTGGGATTTGCTGTCAGTGAGTGAGCAGTGTCCTCTCGGACCGGACACGCACTCACCCTCCTCGTCGACGAGATGTCGGTCTAGCCCATGCACTGCAACGTATCTTCGCAGCTTGTTGCGAGTTTCCGGCTGCAGGACGTTGGGATCCACGTAGCCGTAATACCGCCCGCAGGAGCAGAGTCCGGAGTGAGTGCAATCATACTTGAATACGTCAATTGTCAGATCGTCGGCGACATCCATGCACAAATCCTGAAAATATAGTTTTTTATAGCTATTTTTATACAGAGTCCGTGTATTATAGCTTAAAAATGATCTTTTGATCCAGTCAAAATAATAAAATCAAAGCAATTATAATTACCATACCTCTGCGTCGTAAAGATAAAAGTCTTGATTTTTGAGCGTAATGGTGGCCTCCAGTAGCAAGTTTGTCACGCTCTCCTGCATGATTTCAGCTTCCTGAAAGATATTGACGTACTTTTTGTAAACGCACGGGGTTTGTCCGGGGATCACTCGGAACGGCTTGAGGCCCCTCTCATCAATGCCTTCAACAGGAGTCATGGGTCGGAGTGCAGATAACTCGATGATCTCCTTATTCAAGTGAGTCCTCAGCTTTCCGTTTATCGTGTTCTCATTCTCGGATTTCTGCTCTGCCTCACTCAGGGTCACGACGGCGGAGAGACAGGATGCGAAGAGGAGGAGGAAATGCATCCTGCTGTTCTTACTCAAGCGAACCGAAATCGATATCTTCTTCCTACACGACGACGGGTGTGAAGTAGATTGTAATCTTCAATGGATATTATTTTATTGAAAGGCGCGTCACATATGACATAATATGGATTTCACTAGAGGAAAGTCGTCATCCGTTTCTATTTCATTCGTTCTACTGACACATTTGACACCATTTGACACAGACAGATTGGCACGGGAACATGTAAATTACCCGCAATTATTACGGATCTTTGATCAAAGAAAGTCGTATCGTATTAAGAAACAGGGTGAAAAAGAAGTGAAAACATGACATGGAGCTTGTCAGGAACTCACAATGAATGACAAATACGAGCTAAAACTAAAAGTGACACATCTCCCACGAGCTTATAACCTCAAACAAAGACGCGGTGGTGAAAGTCAACCTTGATACTTCCATCCTCTTATGATTTCAAACCAACAATTTTACTCGCCCCACTTAGAATATCACGCAGCATCACAGAAAACACTATTTGTCTCTTATCCAAAGAATGACGTATAGGCATCATGCTTCATATATCATATATGCGAATATTTTTTTCATTCATCCTCAGCCCAATATAATAAGCTGTGGTTGTTTCTCCTTCACCCAACTCGTTCCCATTCCCACTATATGGGAAAGAAATGCGAAGTTTTCATGTTTGCCTGACTCGGAGGTAATGCACCTATCAAGGATTGCAAAAATTATTTTCTGTTTAAGGAAATTTACTCGTGGTGAAAAGCAACTGCTTTCAAGTGCCCTTTATATATGACTATTACACATTGAATAGTTTGAATGCTGCTATATTTTATTTTTAATTTCTGCATAAGTACTACCAGATGGTTTCGGAAGGATACATCGTGTGCATAAACTGTTGAGTGAAAGCGGAAGGTGAAGCGGCTCCAACTTTCTCGTGGCAAATAGGGAGTTCAAGCTTTATCGGAAAGTATTCCAATTAACCTGCATGCACCTGAGAAATGCACTCTTAAATTTTGCACAATTCACAAATGCATTCATTTCATGTAGCAAATGCTAAAGCACTGGTACAGCTTAACTGTGTGTATCCGTTTCACTAGTTCGTAGAAACGTCATAATAAAACTAGAAAATGTTAGTTTTTGTTTGCATGGGAGAACTGTACCAACAGTGACTCATTTATATTTTAACCGAGAGAGCAGCAGGGCTTATGCATTTTTGGGGAAAGTTTCGTCGGATGTCATTTACAAACAAAAGTAAGTGTCCTGTCTGTCTACCAGAGCGGAGTTTAACAAGGGCACTGAATACCATTGCAAAAAAAGTCGTGTAAATAGCATGTATCATACCTAATTGTACAAAAGGGGAAATTTTTTATTCATTTTCAGTCTCTTCGGGGGACTTCCGAGGGGAAAGAGTTTCTTCATGCGGCTCAATCCTGGACAAATATCTTGTTCAACACAAACTTTGCTGTTAATTTCCTGTTGTACTGTGTGAGCGGGAGGAATTTCCGAAAATCACTAAAGAACATAATACTCCGAAAATTCAACAGGAAATCGGCGTCCTCCTCCTGGAAACCAGGAAAGAAAGGGAAAAAGGAGGGCATTCCCTTGTCTACCAAGTTGACAAGCTTTAAACGAAATTTCAGCAAGAAGGAGCCTCACGTTACCGAAATCGTCGAGCTCGAAGATAAAGGCGAGGAAGAGTCCGTCTTCCCAAATAACAACACCAATATTGTAAATACCAAGGACGGTGGAGGCGATGTGGACGAGGAAGAGGATAGCATTTCCGTCTAAAAAAGTGGAACCTGATAATAAGTAGGAACTCGGGACCCAAAGATGGGAAATGTCAGAGAGGATAAAATTAAAAGCAGAAATCTGAGCTTTTTTATTTTATTATAAACTTTGACTTTGCTACTCTGAAGGTAGAGGGGTGTCGGGAAAAGAAGAATTTATTTCATAACTTTCCCCTGCCTGGGCTGCTTCCCATGCATGACTTCTTTTTCGTGGACAGCTCCCAAACTCCGAAATGGAAAACTTTTTTTTGGTGGGAGTCACCACGATGGTATGGGAGCAAATGTGTAGCGTAACCTTGTGGAGGAGCAGATTTTGATGATAACTCTTACTCCCTGAAAGAGGAGTAGTAGCTGCGGCGTGTATAATATGATACGGTCCACTCTGGTCGAGCGAATGTACAAAAGGGGTCCAATTACTGGAAATGAGCGAGAATGTGAAAGGGGCTACCTCCAAGTCATTATCATTCTCCCACATTCCCACGATACGACTGCGGGAGACTAAAGTTATTTGTGAATGATTGAGCTTTGTTCTCCTCCTGAATAGCTATAGTATGCTCAGTGAGTGTTGCTCATTGAAATTTATTATGACATTTTGTGGTGCTTTTCAAGAGCTCTAATTCCACTGGTAATAAGTTATCTGAGTAAATCCGAGGATTAAATTATTCCCGTTCCAAAAGTTCCAACAATTTTTTAGGTTACACAAAAATGTTCTGATAGGTGCTTAAATGTACAAAATGTGCAAGCTCAAAAAAGGAAACCATTATAACCGTGTAATATTATTATTATTATCCATCGCACAGAAAATACGTAGGTGGCACGGTCGCAAATATTTCATTCCATCTCTCTCGACGAAAAAGGCGAGTAATATAATGAATTCATTTTTTACGTAGTTTCAGTTCAATGGTGCTCTACTAGGGAAATGTTTTTCGTATCTCTCTTACATTTTTCTCACGTCCTGATGACATTTTCCACAAAAAAACGTGTCGTGTGCTTTGATGCGGACTGGATACGTCTCCGAGTCATCATAAAAGCGTTTGAGAAAAAAATGCAATTGTGTAACCTGACCAGATCACTCGCTTCCTTGAAGTTGGAATTGGAATACTTCTTATCCAAGTGGATATACAGATGTATTGCATATTATTAGAATGCATAAGAAAATTGCCGTTTCTCGTGAATGAAATGGTGACACAAGAAAAACAAGATATTACGCACCTAAACATACCTTCATAGGCTTTGCATCAAATATCAAAACACATGTGGTACATTTAATATCAAATACATATGTAGCGACTCTAATTTCAATGTAGACGTAATTAATTCTTTATGAACAAACATAATGTGCGGTGGTTCCTCTTTGGAACTAGAAAATACAAGAAAATAGTATTTATACGATGGTTGCATGATGTACTCATCCCGTGTTTTCGGAGAAAATGGTAACAACTATATATTTGTAATTACTGCTGATTATTGCAAGAACATAGATATACATACCATGGATGATGGATGGTAGTGACATTTGCCAAGAATTTTTTGTGTCTGAGCAACATTACCCATAGAGTAGTGAGTAGAGTAGAGAGTTTATGGCTAATTATCTCACTGTATCATCATATTACCTGTAAGTACCTAATTAGTAATGTTATTCCCTTTATCTATTTAAATTAAAGTGGTATATACCTAGTCACTAATAAAAAGTCATTCCGTTTGGCATTGACGTTTGGAAAAGTGTGTACACGTGATCATGTAGGTCTGCTGGTTCAGTCATTCAGTATGGCTTTGCATCACGAGTCGAGTCTAAATTTGAGACTCTCAAAGCTACTTTTGTTTGTGGAGTAGAGCAAAGGCTTCTCTCAAGGACTCGAAATTGGAGCATTAGAAAACAATTCTCGACTCGCGAAGCAGTTCTGTTTTTCGTCATTTGAGCATTAGATTCCATTACTACATCAAAACTGTATCAACTGTGCCCACCTCTTATTTTCCCACTCTAATTGTTTCTCATAATTTCCCTTTTCACCTTGTCAAATTGCCATTCTTTTTTCACTACAAAGTGGAAAGCAAAGTACGACTTTTGTGTTTTCTACCAGGAATCCCTTCCCACAACACGTTCCTCCGGCAGCCCAAAATGTTTCTTTCCGAGAAATGCCTATGCTTCTTTCAATGTTGTACAAGTTGATGGAAAAGTATTCCAACGTTTTATAGGAATCCCATAAAGAATGTCGACAAAGTACCTACAAGCTTTTTGAAGTTTCTTTTAGTTTTTTTTTTCTGGTGATACGAGTTTCTCTCCGCACTACACAATTCATCGATCATAGAGGCAAGGACTACAAGCGCAAAGAAATGTCTGGTGCCTGGAAATGAGTCGAGCTAATGGAACTGCTTCACCCTTTCTCCAGGGTACAATGTGGCCGGAGGAGGAGGATGGCGATGATGATGATGATGTGACCGAAACAAAAAAATTGCTGAGAACCGTAATCATCGACAGTGTATACCTATATAGAAGGCGCAGTTAGCTGCACTTTTTGTGTTATGGGATGTGTCGGAGAAAGGAAATAAGCGTTCTACCCGAAGCATTATATTCCACTGTATTCATAATCTGTGATGATAACTGTTCTGTTGTTCGTGTGTTTTTGTTATTAGTAAGTTATTGCCAACTTGGGAGCAACTACATTAATGTAATGGAAAACTTTTGGAAGGAATTTCCTTGTCAGCAACTTTCAAACCAGGTTTGTGCACGCATGTACCTATTACCTAAACTCAACTTCATCATCATCATCATATTCAGCTACATACATGCTGTTTGGAGAGAAAGGCAAAAACGGTAAACGTCAATCAGGGAGAAGGGACTAGGTGATGCCAATGTATGTACATATGTTTCCTCCAATTTCACATATCAGTTCACTCACCGGGTGGCTCTTCAAGGAGCCTGTTTGCTTGCACTGGAGCCATCAAAACTATTTCGTTGTTTACACACAAAGCCTTCAATGAATAAAACCTTTTGTCACCAAATAGTCAGCACACATATGTCTGGTCTTGTCTCTTTTACAAGTTTCTCCAAGAATTTATTAAGATAGGTATTATGTTTTATTAAAAACTCTTTGAAAATGAAGCTTTGGTTGGGGAAAGTAGTGTAATCGGGGCGACAAGTGAATGAGAGTTAAGTATATGAGGCACACTTAATCAGAAAATGTTTAAAACGGAGCAAATACGCCACCCTCATTTACTAGAACCACCTTCTCGCCACGCCACGTCTTGAGAACGAAGATATTCCCAATTTTCCATTCAAAGACACCCTGTCACCCCGTAGGTACACATGATGAGCAGTGGTTCAACACTAGAAAATTGGAAAGTCAGACGTTCATTAAACATCAAGAGATCACGTCAAATGCGAACTTTGGTCGTCAGAGAATTTTATATATCGCTTCCCCTTAATAACACAATAGCGTCTCGTTTCCACCAAAGTAGGTACATCTCTTCTGGTGAAACCATAAGTGGATCTCTGAGTGAAGCAGCTTTCTGTTACTCTGTTACTACTCCCACTCTTACAAAACAACTAAACAACTCTGACGCAGTTGGTGATCCTAATCATGATCAACTTCCCTTATCGTTAGATTTTCTCATGTAACTTATACAGATCCAACTTGTGTTGTTTCGAGAAAGTCTATTATTTTTTGAAGAAATTGGAAAAATACTAAATTGCTTTGTGTGCTCTTTTCTCCTTTTATCTTTTGCCCTGAGGAATTTTGATTATTCTTTTGTTTCGGGATGATCAACAAATGAATGATGTCTGCAATGTGATATAAGTATCTGAAGCATTTTTATGTTATCGTTGAGATCATATATGACTTGACGTTGTATTCTCTTCACGTAAATGAGAGAGCGGAGGCGTATTAAAAATAGAACAAATGCACAGCCGTTGAAACAGACATATTTTATAGTGGAGACGAGACGAGGAGAATGGATGCTGAAGTGTCGAGAATTTATGGGTGATCTTTGGGAGGGTTGAAGCGTGACAATTTCTCACAGTTTCACACGGACGTTGAGTTACGCGGGCCAAAAAAGTAGGTTTCCCATTTTACCACAATACCTACACCCCGTTATACCTATTCATTAGTGACTAGCGCCCATCGCACGCAATTTATGTGCAAGTCTCCTCGTCGATAATAAAACTTCGTGTCATACTTTCATGTCCAACATTCTGCATCACAAAGTTCCCTCAAAAAAACCAAATATTATTATATTGTACAGAGACGCCCTTCTTCACCCAACACTTTGAAGGTCACTCACTGTTGGAGAGTGCTGTTTGCTGATAACGCTGCGGACGCAAGTGTGAACTCGCTATTCATATATAATGAATAATATCCGTATCACGTTGCGTTGTTTACATATAATCTGGAACTCGATAATTTGGTTTGTGGTAACTCATTTGTCTAATCCAGCATCCCGTCGTGGTAGACTCTATATTATCCCCTATAAATAGCATTCCTACTTTCCCAGTTTGGAGACCCCCCATCGCAAGGAAGGAAGCCAGGAAGCTGGACCTATATGAACTTGATCTCGTTCCACCTTGCAAGGGAAGGATGAGAGAGGGGGCCGTACCGCAATACAATCCCCAAAACAGTGGGATACTCACGTATTAAATGCCCACATGGCGTCTGTCTTAGAAATTGCAACATCTCCCTGCATTTGCTTGAAAAATGGTTCAGGGCTACTAAACTGCTGACTATAAATAGCATTCCTACTTTCCCAGTTTGGAGACCCCCCATCGCAAAGAAGGAAGTCAGGAAGCTGGACCTATATGAACTTGATCTCGTTCCACCTTGCAAGGGAATGATGAGAGAGGGGGCCGTACCGTAATACAATCCCCAAAACAGTGGGATGCTCACGTATTAAATGCCCACATGGCGTCTGTCTTAGAAATTGCAACATCTCCCTGCATTTGCTTGAAAAATGGTGCAGGGCTACTAAACTGCTGCTGTCCCTAACCGTTTTGCTAAGAAAGTGGTGTTGACACACGAGAGAATACATAATTTTTTTTGTTTTAGAGTGTATGCAGGAGTACATCCATAATTTATAGAGTGTAGCGTAGTTTGTGAAAAATCACACCGCGGACGAAACCATGCCACACACTTCCACCCAGTGAATCAGTGTCTTAATAGTGTTTCCATGTTTTTACCCTTTCGAGCTGCTCCAAAAGGAGTGTCGGAAGTTACCTGAGGTGCATTTCAAGATCGGGAGAACAGTCGCTCTTTCTCTTTTTAACTGGCACACACGGCACACTGGGGTGAGGGATCTCTAAGGAAAAGGTTTTGTTTTTCATCGCTCTCTGCATCACAAGAATTTAAGGTCTTTGCTCTTCTATTTCTGTATACGTTATAGGTATACCATATAGTCCGTGATACTTTCCGGTTTATCCAGAAAAGATCACCGCAAAAAGTAATACACAGTGAGCAGGACGTAATATAATAACCTCTGGCAGGGAAATGTAATTTGGAAATTCTTGGATCTGGCCAAGGACGACGGAGAGATGACAAGTTGTTGCGGAAATAATTACGTTTGTAATATCATTCGTGCTCTATGTGCCTCACTCGATGGAGGTATGAGGTTGTACCACGTTCAATTTTTGGAGTGTGCGGACTGTTTGTATTTCTTTTATTACATTGCGAGCTTTCCACCTCATATGACACCATCAAGCCCGCACCGCAAATGCAGTTATTTCATCCCGGTCTGCCAATCTATTGGTGAAATGCACAAAAGGAAAAGGGGAAATTGGGGATGCAGCAGCCTGTGGAACATCCATTCATCAATGTCGTGCCCTCCAACACTTCTTTTTTCATGACTGCCTGCCAGATAAAAGGAAGAAGAACCGCAAAAGTCGGCGTGAAACCCTTTTCCCTCCCACCTCCATCCAGCCCGTCCATCTTCAGCCCTTTTTGCACCAATTCTCTCGGAGGATATTGATTCAAGTGCAAAACTTTTCTATAGAATTTTGGTAGAAGAATTCTGAGGGGAAAGGTGAAGGGAAAAAGCATAATTTATCAAATAGGGAAACTATAGACAGTTTTCGTCCCACTTTCATGTTTTCCTATCAGCGCTTTCCATAAAAGCTACAAATTAGCTCGAACAGGTTAATCAGAAATGATCAATTTACACCTGTCATTGACTTCACTTGAACTTTCACTCAAGTTTTCGTCCCACTTTCATGTTTTCCTATCAGCGCTTTCCATAAAAGCTACAAATTAGCCCGAACAGGTTAATCAGAAATGATCAATTTACACCTGTCATTGACTTCACTTGAACTTTCACTCGAGTTTCGGAATTGGAGAAAGACGAAAGACGACACGGAATGGAAATATTTTATGCGGTTTATGTTTGATCATTAATTTTCATGAGGGGCAATATAACTCTCGATTTTGTAGTAGGATCTTGTTGCAGCGACGGATTGAGCTATAGGTTTCAAAAGATTGCATTGCATGTAGGTACTTCAAATATTTCGGTGGGAGTTTTGCGGTTTCCATAATATTGGTCGCTCCCCCGACTAACTAACCACTTTTGTAACCAAATCCTCAGACTGATTTCGCAACTTGCACCGATAAAGTTTCGGAATTGGAGAAAGACGAAAGACGACACGGAATGGAAATATTATCCGGTTTATGTTTGATCGTTAATTTTCATGAGAGGCAATATAACTCTCGATTTTTTTTAGTAGGATCTTGTTGCAGCGACTGATTGAGCTGTAGGTTTCAAAAGATTGCATTGCATGTAGGTACTTCAAATATTTCGGTGGGAGTTTTGCGGTTTCCATAATATTGGTCGCTCCCCCGACTAACTAACCACTTTGTAACCGAATCCTCAGACTGATTTCGCAACTTGCACCGATACGAAGGTACTATATGCGTACTGCGCTACTCATTTATGTGGTTTTTATATGCAAAATAAGCCACCGACCGGCTCTTCCCTTCCGACGAAACGTGATAGTGTACTTGAAGCTCATAATTTTAATAATATATACTTAATAATATGGCTTGCAATTCTCCAACTTTCTTCTTGTAAAGCTTCTCTCGGAAATGAAATGATATGTAATCAAAACATAATAAACATAATATAATGCCTACATCATTATCTCCAGGAAGTGGAAGTTGAATCCGTCCAATTCTCAGAATCACCGGATGAAAAGGATCCCAATTCTTGTTAAAAAAAATAATTCATTAAAAGAGCAAGAGTAGACCGATATTATGATTTGATAGCAATTTGGTTTTTGTAAATACGTTGGATTTGTTGGCTGAGATGAAAAATCCTTTTGAGTGTACACGTAAATATTATCGAAAAAATATTTATACATTTTATACATTAAGAAATGGATATATGAAAGTCG
>JAANSN010002804.1:0-21832 GCA_036850665.1 Dicranocentrus wangi
CGGCAACGCTGATTTCAAAAGAAGTGATAAAATTGGATTTTGAAATAGTTAATCAGTGATTTTTCAGTGGTCACTAAAAATTTGAACATTGCTCAAATTAAGTATAGAGGTTATCGATAATGCAGATTTCGAATACAATGACGAAATTGGATTTTGAAATTGTTAATCAGTGATTTTTTAGTGGTCACTAAAAAGGAAGCTGCCGTACTTGAAGGAATTGGTGGGCTAGATCCTCCATTTACTTTGCATTAATTACATATTGAAATAGCTAATCTAATTATGGGCTATCGGAGACATCATATCAACCCTACATCTTGTATCATAGTGACAATACCAATAGTATGATAATATGCATATAAGTTTGCGATTCAGTATCCGTCTGTCTGTCTGTCAAAAATAAAATCACTTATGGAACAGATTCGAAATGAATTCATACATAACCATAAGCTTTGCTATATCGGTATAAGACCAAGGTTCGATGCATAGGGGTACCACGAAATTATAGAGACCCAGTGGGCGAACGCAAAAATTCCCTTCGGCCGAATCGATTTTGTATAGGACAGTAGTAGGTGATATATATATGTATTTTATGATGGTGATATTTATTTCATTTGATACCCGGCCCAAAATGCTTCATAATGTACCCCGCAGCAACTCCAACTTACAACTTCAAATACGTAAAGTAATAGCATTGGATTTAGCAACATAGTTTGCAATGGATAGTTACTCGATTTTTGATTTGCCCTTTGATTCTCTACACCAAGTCGTATTTAATTTTTGCAATAATGCCAGGTTACGTAACCAGTGATCAGTGGCAGCAATGGAAATGGAAATAAGAAGGTGGTTTAGTGTATGCTACGGATACAATTTATACCCTACGTTCAATTACAATCCTATTTTTTGTTAAATAAAATAAGTTGTCCATAAGATGGAATCACCGTTCACCACACGATTTTATCAATACAGTATAATATAATCATACCAGTACACTGCTAACCAATATAATCATACCAGTACACTGCTAACCAATATAATCATACCAGTACACTGCTAACCAATATAATCATTTGGTGGACGGTCTGCCAAGTCCTGCTGGTTAAGTGTGGATATGTCGTTCCCCGACCTCGTCCTTGCTCCTGGTGCCAATTTCGATTTGGAATGACCTCGCCCGCCGACTGTACATTCTTCCCGAGCTTGCCATCCACCAGTCATTCGCGTCATCCAGCCTCCGCCAACCACCACCATCATCGACCGTCCATCAGTTCAGTCGGAGACCCACTCACAGTGTTCCACTTCCAATCACGGTTAATACTCCTGTCCATCGCGCGTTTACCATTCTTTCGATTTCATGCTTCATCAGTAATGTCTTTTGGTCGAGCTCTGTAATGGTTCTTCATAACTAACTGCCGCCTCATCTGATGTCTCCTTAACTACTTAAATCTTAACTGGCAATCATACTCCGTAATAAGCCATTCGATTGATAACCATTTCCTATACGACCAAATTGGCGTAGCAAAACGTGGAGTTAAGTGTCCCTACATTTATTTTTGGTTAAGCACTGCCATGTTTTCAAATCTTTCCTCCATTCTACACAATGAAACCCCTAAACAAATTCAGTTCGACGTAAAATATGTTGCATTCCGTATTCGTTATATTCGTCAAGTTATGATTCGACAGCGGCGGCAGGGACAGTGCTATCAGTTCGAGTAACTTCCAATGCCGTCACAATTTTGTACTAGGCCTCTAAGACAAATGTAATTACAAATGACGCTATATGACATTGATCAAATACCTACTTGGACTACAAATGCCCAGTTATTATCGCTTCGATTTAATCCGTGTACTTCATATATTATGTAACAGACCTGCGTAGTAGGGTACGAGTGCGATATTAGCTCTACCAATGCAATGTTAAATTGTTCTGGCTAAATTGATATACAATACAATCATCCAGCCAGAAGAAAGGGGGGCAAATTAGGAATAACTAATTACGTTAGCTACAGCTACAAATATTTTCAATTTCGGATTTTGAATCTAGAGCTAGACAAATTGGAAATAAGTGCTTTGTGCAGTGTGCAGCTGGCTAATGCTTACAACTTAATTCATATTAATATACCCCAAGTATATATGCCACTACTTACAATAAACATGCAAACATATCTTTGTTAAATAATGTAGGAACGATTTATTCACTGACGAAAAACTGACACAAATTGAGAAGATACTTATAAGGACGAATTTGATCTAAAAACTTTAACAAAACTAACAAACAACAATAAATAAACAATTCAGTTAAAATTAAATAGATGATTGTGAGAACAAGAAGAAAATAGTACTTTGAAGCTACTAATAAATGAACAACTGACTAGTTATACTAATCCCACCCGCCATCCCCATCCCCATCTCTACGACAAAGCTCTTCCGCAGCATCCAGCAATGTGGCGTTGAATGATCGTTTTGAGATTGGCTTATTCAAATGACGAAAGTAACGTAGATACCACACAACGGAGGTTACATTGCTACATGTACCTACAACTCGTGCTCCCACTTTACAATTACAATAGTATCTAGCGATTTTTTCCGATCCTTCTTTGCTGGCATTGTATTCAATCCAGAGTCGGTGATTTTCTGCAGAATGATAGCGGGAAGGTATCTTTACTCCAATAATATTAGGGTGTTCATGGTGCGTCGAAACCACGTATTCGGGATCCTCCTCCAAATGCCGTTTTGCATATAAGACGGAATTCTTAATTTGGTATGTTCCCAACGTAATATGAAACAGATCTCTTTCTGTCAAACGGGGGAAATCTTGAAGACTGGTCGAAGTGACAGGTACCCAATTTGCATTTCTTTTTTCCCAATTTCCACCAATGACATCTCTTTTAAGCGTATTGTTGCAATTGATCCGTTGGCTGACATGTTGAAGAATTACATCATGCTTCTCTGAGTGCGTGTACAAGGGAGGAAAATAGGCGTTTATGATTGCACATGCAACTCTCCAAAATCCGTCAATCCTTTTCTTTAAGCAATAGCTATTTTGGATGACCTTGTCAAATAGTTGAAAAACATGCTTGACTCTCGCATTAACCGAATCCACTACCCACCTAATCATGGTAACTTGTCTGGAGACATTGGCCTGCTTAGTTGAGAATTGTTTTTGTGACTTTTTCAGAAATTCAGGATCCCTAACCTTGTATCCCATTTGCCCTAGCTCACGCTTCACATTTAGAAATCCCCGGTCTAAGACAAAGTGGTCGCCTCTCTTTACAAAACTAGTGATTCCTTGATTTTTCTTGAGCATGTGCGACAAAATGGAGGCGTCGTTATTCTTTGCTTTGTAAAGGCCTTCTGTTGCAAGTATATAACCGTCTGGTAAGACGACCATCATAGGTTTCAATAAGTTTCTGTTTTTTTGAACGGACCATGTGTCTTTCTGGCCTTTGAGGTCTTGTGGCTTCTGTATATAGAGATAAGTACCATCGCAGATAATAGCTAGGGAATCGTCTTCAAGGTTGAGTAAGCTGGAGACAAACTTAGGCGTGTGCTGCCCTCGTGCGTCTTCTCGCGACATGTGCATCTCTGAGTATCCGAGATGATTTGGAACAAAGTGCTTAAGTAACAACTTTGACAGTCTGGTTATAGTATCACTGATCCTTTGTCGGGATATACCAAAAAGGTACGACAAAAACTTCTGAGACACTCTTAGACGGAGTTTCGTCAGAAATATCCCAAGTGAATTCCGGGGAGAGCGATTCTTTGACGATTTTAGATGCTTTGCAATTTTACTTAACATGTCGTCAAAATTGATCTTTTTTATACCAGTGAGCGTGAGGTAGTCCTCGTCTGTCATGTCTTTGGCATCAAAATTGATGACATTCTGCTTCTTGGACGTATGATCTGCTAGTCGATTAAGCCAATTTCCAAATTCACCAGGTGTGAGTTCAGCATTTTTCTGTGAATGTAGCACAATGGTTTTGATTGATGTTTCGTTAAAAACTTTTCCCACTTTTCCGTTTGTAAGGTGGTCGAAACAGCAGCGGTTATTAGCAGGAATCATTACTCGGTACTTAATAAAGACGTCATTGGCGGCCGATTCTGGAACACGATTTCGCGCTGAACTAACTGTTGACCGTGCCATTGTCGGAAGGCCTCTTCTATCTAGCATGCACACAAAGCACGTTGCCTCTGTTTTTGGAGCCATCAACATGTCCGTGATCACAATCTTTGGGGTGGTACTGGTCTTACGTCTTCGAAGAATGTCTGAATGGCCTAAATTAACTTCTATATCTTGAGACTCGAGATTGATGACCGAATCGCCTGCAGACTCTGAGTAGACAGCTTGAGGTTCCATATAATCTTCCGTGCTTGCATGGGTTAATGGCTGATTATCCGAAGCTTGACTGCTTTCTTGATCCGTAGAATGGCTACGTCCTTCCTGTGGCTGATCGGTTTGGCTCTTGACAGGTGCTGATTCAAGTGCATCTTGAGTGGAAGGTACAGGAGGTAGGTTTTGAAATTGTCCTGGCATGACACGTGTGTTTCTTGGAATGCGAACTGGTACGGGTAGATTTTGCCGCCATTTTGTGTGGTCTCGCTTAATGTTGTTGTAGCATACTTGACATATTGGTGCTCCGTACACAAGGTTTAGTCCCATATTTTCGGACATTTCCCAAAACAAAGGTTCGGACGTTTGTCTAATTTTTTGTCTGTTTATTCTACCGCCATGAACACAACAGTTGACATTGCGAACCTGTGTTTGAAATTAAGTAAAGCTATTTTAGTCAAAGTGTGGCTGGGGAAAGGGTGTTATATATCATGTAAATGCATCCTTTCGGGGGAGTATGTAATGTATCAATAGATGACGGTGTTAGGGCCTCTGAGGGTGTATGTCAAGTATCACGTTATTGCAGGAAGTGTGTGCGGTGGGTGTACAATGTATCAATGGATAATGAAAGTAATGCTTGTGGGGGAGTATGTATATGTAATGTATCAATAGATGAGGAATGTAGTTCTTGGGGGAGTATGTAATTTATCAATAGATGAGGAATGTAGTTCTTTGGGGGAGTATGTAATGTATGAATAGATGAGGAATGTAGTTCTTGCGGGGCGGGTATGTAATGTATGAATAGATGAGGAATGTAGTTCTTGGGGGGAGTATGTAATGTATTAATAGATGAGGAATGTAGTCCTTGGGGGGAGTATGTATTGTATCAATAGATGAGGAATGTAGTCCTTGGGGGGAGTATGTAATGTATCAATAGATGATGAATGTAATTCTTGTGGGGGAGTATGTAATGTATATGTCAATGCATATATTGCTTGCGGGAATGTATGATAAAATGGTTAGTGATGTTGTTAGTGTGGTATATACGTGTGAAGTGTATGCTAGAGCTTGTTAAATGTTAAACTGTGTAAAACTACTAAAAATTTAACGTACCTTGATAAATTCTTGGGGAATAGGTACGACAGAAGATCGTGCTCGCTTCATGTTGGTTATGCAGCATATTGTCACAAGGAGCCAAATTCGTGAGTGCTGGAGAGAACTTGAGCCGTGCGCTGAGGGGATCTAACATTAAAGTTTTTACATGTACATTATATTATATATTATTGCTATACATATTATCAAATCGATTATCATTACGTACATCACATCATCACACATACTTTACAACCAATATTACAAGAAATAATCATATTGTTACACGCATTTCATATTTTATTTTGAACTTGGTTATAAATGAGACTAGCAATTTTAGAATTACTTTCATCATAAAATAAGAATACATCATAATTTGCATACCACAATATTACGTTTGACACTTATCTGGAACCTGGAAATACAAATATAGTTTCATGTAATTAATCAATCACAGAAACCAACATTAAGCCGGCCTACCTCTGCTGGGTTTAAACGCGCGTTGACTCCTGACACAAAACCAGCAGAGGTAGACCGGCTAGTTTTGTTTGTGTCAGTCCGCTCCACCTTCATTGCAAATGCCATACATATGCCATCTGCAATGAATCACTTCGGTGGTCGGTACGGTATGGTACGTTCAGTTTGAACAATTAAAATAAAATAATAAAAATTAAATGAAGTACCATCCCGCAGAAATTACAAAAAGGGTAATGCATATGCGTATATATTCGCAACTTACCTATTCTGCAATAATTATCCGATTTTTCCAGTTAACTCCAACTTCCAAAATATTTCGAACTCCAGGAATGAAAATGAACAACAATGTGGCAGGTGACAAGTTTTTTTATGATTATGCCAATATCGCTACCCTACTGCATATGGTTCGACCAGTTTGAATTTTCCCCCTACTACAGTGTGTTCGAAAGGTGCATTTAAAATCGGTATAGTTGCTTAATGCATTTTACATGCATTTTGCATTGGATGCGTTGGGTTATCTTTGTGCGTCTGATAAACTGCGCAGACGAGATCCCAGAGCGGACCAACACCATGTCGTAGCTTAAATCTTTCCCTGCAGTTTGGTATAGGTTTCGTCTGGGATCTCCGTTGCGCAATATGCAAAAACCGACATAGCCCAACGCACTTTTAATTTCTGTCAGCTTCCTTTGAAAATGTCTCAAATTAAGTATACAGGGGTTATCGATAATGCAGATTTCAAATACAATGACAAAATTGGATTTTGGAATTGTTATCAGTGCTCACTAAAATGTCAAAAACGGCTCAAATTCAGTCGACAGGGGTTATCGACAACACTGATTTGAAATCCATTGATGAAATTGGATTTTGAAATCGTTAATTAGTGATTTTTCAGTGGTCACAAATATTCACCAATAAAAAAGTTCGAAAACCTTATAAAGGATAATCCCGCACTCCTTACTTCTACCTTTGAAAGGTTTATTTGTTGTCCTTTATCATTCGAAGGAAAAATGAGTTATTTTATTATTGCGAGTTATTTTTAAGAAAACAAGTCCACCAAGCGGAATAACTTAGCTCGCTCGCAAACTTTACGAACCGAACTTATGGTCTTAATCAACCAAACATACCTCAACCCTAATAATACCAAACACCCACCAACCCGGACTAAACCACCCCACAATTCCAAACACAGCGAACCGAAAAACTCCTGCCAACCACAAAAAAGACGGACATGGCAAGATCATAAGCTTGCCGTTCCTTTGCAGCGAGCTAATAAGGATATAACAATTTAACAGACCTCACTTTGAATTCAGCCATTGAACTGAATTAATTTCTTACTGAGTTTTTATGGATCTTTAATAGGTCTGCTCGCTCCTTCAGTTACACACGTAGGCATCTAATAGCACAATGTTAAAGAGCAGATAACTAGGTACGGGTTGTTTACATTTGCGCAAATTGTGGTTTTGCTTTTGGGTGTATCAACATTACGTCATGTGCATTACCCAAGTTCGAAGGGATGATGAGAGTGATGTGACAACAAAGCTTACTCAGGAAATTAATTAATTTGCATAAGACAATTAGTTCCTGAATATTTTCATTGCTATTCATCATTCTTTCGATGGAATTAACCTCGTAAAATGTTTACCAGGAGCATGTAAGGTAATCAGTTTGATTGTTACTGCAATATTATATAGGTTTCTATAAGTTAACAAGTGTTTGTAAAATTGTAAAAGTATAAAGGGATGAAAGAAGAAAATTCTAGGATATAGTTATTTTTTCTTGGTTACATAGGACGCATTTGTCGTGGGTGTCATCATGAAAATCTTAGAGTATATAAATCTTTGAGTAGAAAAAGCAAGATTTTTGTGAATGCCAAATATTGGGTTATTTTTACTGTGTGGACTATTATTACGTAGCTGAATGTAATGAAGCGTAGTTATGCATTTAGTTTGTTTATCCGTCTGTCTGTCTGTTCACGCCATAATTTTGATGTCCTTTGATCGATTCTCACCAAACTTGATTCGGACGCTCTGGCCGCAATTTGACCCCAGTCGGGTCATGGGGGTCGGGGGTGGGGGGGCAAATTTTGTTAATTACCTAAATTGATCAATTAGACGTTCAAGATGTCCTGCGTTGAGTTTGACCCCAATCGGATCATGGGGTCGGGGGGGGGGTGTAAAAAATGTGTCACATGCTTTTTAATTGTAAAAATTCTTATTGCATAAATCGACATGTGACAGAGGACCTCCAAGGTATCTTATAAGGCGTCTATAAAGACGTAATACACAAGGGTATGAATTCACAGAAACCGGGGGTAGGATAGGTTTGCCCTCGAGGTAGCTAACTCCGTCCGGAGGTACCCTCAAGGGTAAGTCTATATTCAGAGCAAAACTGGATAACCGTACGTTTTCGGGTTTGCTTACCCTTGAGGTAGATTACAAGGGCAAGATTTGTCACAACTGGAAATAAGGGATTATTGAGTATTTGTCGAATGGAATTGTTTCCTAGGCTTCGGTTTCTTTCGATAATGAACTTTTTGTAATGACTGAATGAACCGAAGAGTGAGATTAACTATGAGCAGACATTACGGATAGCTATTGTTAACCCTGCTCCTGAGCAGGGAAAAAAACTGTAGTAAGTTTAGAGTTATATTTTTGGAAGTTTTGTTGTGAATATCCATATACACAAAACACAGTTAAGCACGAGGGGATCGTACCCCAGTGTAAAATTGAAGGTTAATTTTGATGCTAAGAATGAGGGTTAGCTAAACAGGATATTTTTGCGAGGTAGTTTCTAAACCCTGTTCTGAATCTAAGCCATTGCGTCTATAAAGGCGTAGTACACAAGGCGTCTATATAATGGCGTCTTATAGGAATGTCCAGTATGGCTATAGTTGCAGTGCAGACAGTGGATGTAATTCACTATATAAAATATCTATTCCAGGTAAAGTTGCAGGATAGACAGTGTTTCTGATTAACTTTGTGTAATTAAATGCTGTCATTACGGCTTCGTAATTGCAGTTTATTTTCTTTCTTATTTATTGCACACATCGACAGTGGACGTAAAGAAGACATCGATGGTGTCTATAATGGAGTTTTATAAGGCGTTTATTATATTGGCGGCATATATAATGCTTCTATACCGGCGTCATATTAATGCGTCTATAATGGCGTCATGTATAAGGTGTCTGTAATGGCGTCATATTAGTCATATATCAAGTGTCTATAATGGCGTCATATATAATGCGTCTACAATGTCTTATAAACCATTCAGCTACGTCATTTCCATCATGTTTTAACATGACAAGTTGATGATTTAACAGTAAACTGGCACTAATTCACAAGTTTGCGTAATCCCTGTATAGTAGAGAATATCTACACTGATGTAATTTTCAGAATTAAATATATAATAGAACCAATTTTTCAAAAATTTAATTCTGGAGCAACACAGGCACACTATCACCTCGCTCGGCTACTACCTTCTCGAAACCGTAACAGCAGTCAGAATACAGCAAATGCCACAAATATTACAATTAAACATCACAACTACAACAGTCAACCACAACCACTACAATCCGTTGTTTTATGCAAGTAAATTTGTGAATTGACAGGGTCGGCGGGTGTCCTACCGATTAATTGGGAGAGTTGTACAGGCTGTTTGGCGATGCTATACAAAGTCAACTACTAAGGGGTTGATTTATTAATTGAGGATGTTGTACTTGTACTGTGTTGTGTTGGGTGTGTTCGGCTGGGTTTTATGCACTAAAAAGTGTTGTCGTTTGAGAAATTGTTGGCTTACAATTAGATCATTATATTAAGTTATTATGCTTCTTATTGATGAGTATTAAACAAGTTCGGCTACACAAAGTAGCTGTTCTCCCGCTTGTAACACTGAAAAAGCACAGTCCATAATACAGTATATCATAGCCAATAAAAATATCCGCATATATTTACAAACGAATTTCAAGTGATATCATGTATTAATTTAGATGTTCTGCGTGAGTATATTTTGTAGCGGGTAAATACTGGACTGGATATACAGCAAAAAATGGTTAACATGTAAAGCGTTTTACATACTCGAGTATATTCTGTAGCAGCGCCTGAATACATAGATACATTTACTTTCTAACGTATATACGTGAGCATGTAAATAAACGAATAAACATGTAAAACCGCCAGCATTTAGTGCTGGCCTTATCTTCTAGTAGATCGTGACAATTCTCTGTCCTGCGAAAGGTGACGCTGTCCGGTATGCAAAGAAGCCATACAAAATCTCTAAAAATACACAATGCACACAGCAATTCAAAAATTCAATGCACTAAATCTTTGCACTAAAAATTCGCAACCAATCAACAGGTACACCAAGCGAGAATAAGCAAACCCCATTAAGACAAAGCATTTTGAAAAGGCAAAGCGTGTGAACGGGTTCCTATCAATACACTGATATACTAGCGTAAGCCTGCAATTTGCCATGTCGCATCCCATACCCACCCTTCTAATCAATATCCACCATTATCACCAATTTTTTCGCATTTCTCTCCACACTAACGCACAGCATCGCAAGGGGAATAAGGGAATACGAGAATCGCAAAGGCTACCTTTTGAAAAGGTTTATTTTATTGCTAAAAAGAAGTACACGCAGGTACCTTTAAACAGTCACTTGTATAACGAACGCAGTGTTAACGTAAGGTGCAGCGACTTTGCCTTTAAGGTGTTACTGGGTATATATTCAAATAGATTGTGAAGCAAAAAGACACTATAAACATTAGCAGGTAGTGCACACCACAATTTTCTAGTGCACAGTCTCTCCCCATCGCTCAGTTGACTTAATGTACTGGCTCAAGAAAGGTGTGTGCGCTCACTGCGATACACAACGTACGATACATTCTACCAAGTAGATTTATGTGCACTTCACATAATCTCGAAGTCCTTTTTTTTCGTTTATAATAACATTCATCTTACATTTACAATCAAACATCACTTTTACTCTCTCTTCAAGTAGCATCCCATGTCTACAAGAAAACCGTTCTTTTTGTTAACCATCACAAATTGGAGATAGAGTGTTCTGTGTGCAAGGAGCATATATTAATCTACTCTTGGTTTCCTCTAAAAACTCTATGCCCTGTGGACAGTGAATATACTACAAGTTTTATTTTATTTTCTGTACAAGCTTTTCTGAGTTCAAGAAATGGTTGCCTGACTGATCTGGTTTGTCTCGCTACCCGCGGACTGGACACTTGTGATTTATCGAATGTCTACAATAGCGCACGTGCTGAGTTGTCCTTGTGCTCTGGATTTGTTTTTTTCAGTTTAATAGAGAAACAAGTTGTGGATGGAGTGTAATCTCATATTGAAAGTGAAATCTAAAAACCTTTGTCTTCCTGCCAAAATAATTGGATATTGGATTGGATAATACCTAATCGGATGTTGTCCTTCACTGTCAATGACATTTTGTGAAAAAACTTATCTCGCTTGATAGATGGCTCTGTATATTTTATCACTTATAGTCCTTGGTACTAGGTTCAGGAATACTTCAGTCAATTGAATTTCAGCGTTGAAAAAGACGTTTTTGGTGGACGACCCATATATTATGAACTGAAGTTATCCTCCCTAAAACGAGGGACTGAAATGATCTATTTACAATTTGATAGATTCTATATTGAAGTGTATTGTGTATTCATGGTTTCGAAAATAGGAAACGCTTTTTGGACTTGATCAACTTAACCAATATAAAAGTGAAATGCTAATGCTATAACGGTGTGTGTGCAAACGAAACGATAAAAAAGCAGTGTCCATTGGATTACATTACAACAAATGCAACTGCGTGTGCTGTGTGCTTCTCTGGCGTTATGTAAATCATTTTGATCTTCGATCTTGATATCACAAATGACCATTAGTGTTTTTGCCTAATATTAGTGTGACAGCCACATCAAAGTTATATCAAAATTATAAAAAGGGAGTCTAAGGAGCAGCGTTGTGAAGTCGATGTGAGACGATCAAACTTGATGTAGGTATCTCATCTGCTAATAACAGTTAGCACCAATAATGACAGACAAGTACTGCGTGTGCACCACTTGGACAGATTGATCACTGTATATATATTGTACATTGTACTATGTTATGCAGATTTATTGAATAAAAAGGGTTCATTGGCAGTACAGACTGTGTATGTGTGTGCATATCAAGAAATATTTAGGTATGTATTGATGAATGCATGGTATTCAAATCAATTCAACAACGTATTGATTTACACTTTACAAGTTTAGAAAAGGGACTCTACTGGCGTACGTGTATAGTTTAGATAACCAAATGACTGAAAGAGTGAGCATTTTGTGTCAATTGTTTCTGTGGAATGGATACTTTAATTGTTCGATGAAGTAGCGAGAGAATGCATAGACGAGAATTCATCGAGCTGATTGTATGCTATTTTGAAATGCCAATTGATGGATTACTGAGTGAATTAATGGGAACAACGGAATCGAAAAAGTGGACACGTCTGTTGTAAAAAAAACTGCAAAGCAGTAGTTGAGTTGAGTTGCATTCTGGGTTGATTATGAAGGTACGTGCAAAAATATATACCGATGTATTAGACCAAACAGGAATGTTTTTATGTCAACCATTTACCAACATCAATTGAGAGGACTTCATGCTGATAGCCTTACTTTTGGGATCTACTCTACACTGCTGCCGACGTCAAAAGAATTATTTTTGGAATTCACAAACGCAGTTGTATATCTTCAAATAAAAGGATTATGTAAACTCGTAAAATTCAAGAGGAAGTTTGGATTTGGTAATTTAAGGAGTAATTGGACACGATCGTGCACCGCATACACATTTTACGTTTTAAAGGATCTTTCTTCTGTATAAGTAAAACAGTTTCATAAGAAGCTGACAACCATACGGATAGTGTTATGTGTGAAATAGTTGAAACATAATGATGAGTTTAATGACGAATGACAACGAAATAATAGTATGTTAATTGACATTGATTGTCTTGATTCATCTTCGGGTCATCGCATATGAGAAAGCGATCAATATTTTTTATTGATGAATATTGTTTGTGACGTTTGATGTTATATATTATTATGTAATCGACAGCAGAAATAATACATTTTATAGTGACAGGTTCGAAATATCCGCATGACAATATGCAAGATTTATCAGTACTCACTGGTTACATCACCAAGAGTACCAAGACTAATCTGAAAGCATATTAGCAAGTACAACGTGATTCTATTCAAGGAAGAATAATCAGAGTGATCACAATCTTCCCTGGCCAATATTATTCACTTACCTGAATTGACTTTCATCATAAGGATAACGACCACCTAACAAACTCCTAAAAAATTTAGGTTTTTTCTTGAGAAAATAAGGTGTCTCTCCATTTTGTTTATTTTAACCAAGTTTTGTGGACGCTAAAGCTCCTCTCCTTTCAAGGAAGACAGGAGTAGTATTTCCAATCATCAATCTTCTTTAGAGAGCAAAATAGTGAAAAAACGCCAGCCACAATGAGGTTATCATCATCAGTGATGACGTTTATGTTTCTCGTGACTGTAATGTTGCTGGCCCTTTCTGGCACTTTGTCAGAAGTCAAATGTCTAGACACCAGCAGTATTGCGGCGAGTCGGAGCAGCAGTAAATTTGTAAGTAGTTCATCTTCCCAAGTCAAGTCTACCATTACCACGGCATCTTCATCATGGGAGCCTCAGGTCAGGTCGGCAAGACAAACGACCACGGTGGTGTCCACTGCTCCATTAGGACCAGTTTTTACTGGGGGCACTATTGTAAGAGCGTCTAGTGTTAATAGTAACTCATCCAGTGCTAACAACACCTCGTCTAGTGTCTCCAGTAGGGCGAGCAGGATTATGGAAATTTCGCACGCCCATGGGATCCACCCTCCTAGCACCAGCACAGCACAACAACAAACCACCACGGTCCCGTCGGTAATCTCGGTGAGATCAATTGTCACTACGAATAGTGTCCCGGTGTATACAGCCAGCTCGAGTAACATTTCTCCTCAAAGAGTTGCCGCGGCAAATAATGTCTCATCCCCAAGTTTTAGTCCACAGAGGAGCAAGTAAGATAAAGATTTTAAGAATAAAAGTATATTTTGGGATATTCTTTTGTTGCTTATTAAGGCTTATTTCGCATATGACGCAAAATTACTAAAAAATAGTACCCTCTTGCTTTGGGTATTATAAAAAAGGTGACTTCTTGTTGCGCTTTGTGTAAAATGAAATAAAGTTGCTATAAAGTTATATCACCCCTTCCTCTGTAGATTCAGAAGGATGGTCGGCAATCGGCATAGTTTATAAACGAAGACAACAGTATAAATCAGTGATGTTAGAGACTGTTGCAAATTGTAAGGTTCTTCAAAGAAGAGGGTTGTTTTCGAAGCATGCCTTATGCCATATTCTCCGTTTTCAAATTATTCGTCGTAAACCGCATCACTTTTCGTAGATATGTAATGTCTCATTATGTTTTTGTGAGTTCGACCTGTAATTTTGTTGTAAAAGTCAAAGCGCATTATACATAGGTAATCGACTTCCCACGATTTCTTAATGGCGTTAATTAAACCTAGGTTTATTATGAGGTAAACTGTAATTTGTAAACGGTTTGATTTTACATTGAAAGAAAAAAGTATTGGTAAATAACTTAATTTTGCTCCAGATCTTCAAAAATTTTGTGGACATTGCATTGCGTGCAATAAACCTAGTGCAAAAATAGGAAGTATCTGCTTAGCAAAACACGTAAACTCTTGCACTGCATCAGAAACGGCTCACGTAATCGCAAAAAATTTACTTTTTTGCGATTACGAATTGCGAAATTTTTTTTAGATCGCCTGAAAGATCGACGGGGGCTAAGTTAGCTAGCACAATAGTAACTGCTATATTCACTATCGTAACACGGAATTTTTGTTTTGAACATAGCTAAAAAAAGAGACTGGCAAAGGAACCTAACCTAACCTGAGATATATAAGCATAGTAACAACTTTACCTTTGAGACGTGAAGTGGTGCAAGTGTAATCTTATTGGTGCTTGTGCTTGGCAACGGTGAGTACATTCTAATTGTAAGAGTTGGGGGGGGGTATGTGCATGGTGTAATAAGCCTAGTATTCAGTTATAAAAAATACAATGTAAAGTGAGTACTGACGGATACGGAATACAGATAGACAACCTCGTATTGGTTTTAATGTTAAACTTGCTTCCAAGGTGTAATCATTTTAAGGGCGCAAATGCGAAATGTATTTCTGATGTGACATCTGGGCTTCCTACTAACTAATTTTTAATTTATGATATGAATATCTAAATCTGGTATAATTGGTGGTTAGGGTATACCAAAGTGTGACGAGCTATTTTTGTAGGGAATCGCGAGAAACGTCCACTCGTCAAATGTTACCTCTCTAAGACCACGCAATCCCGAGATATAAGGGGCTGAAAATTTTGTTCCAGAAGGCGCACTCCAAGATTCGTCAATTATAGCATTAGCATTATAGGTTAGCAAAGTTTTTAATACTGAGCAAATCTTGATGTGTACCCCATTGTGTTTGCATAAATGAACCACAGAATTCTGTAAATTGTCTATAAAATATTCTGACCGAGTATAATAGGGTTCCGCGCGATTCACCAGTTTGCACGGCTGACGGCCGACCTAACAAACTACAGACCGACGGGGATGAAAAAAGTTGTTTATCACGGTAGCAAAAATTACAAAAGGGTAAGCAGGGATTTGAAAAATCCCTGAAATTGCTTAATATCCCTGGCTCGAAAGCGCTAATTACCAGAGATAATAAAAATTCAGGGATTGGAGGGGAGGGTAGTGTCTACTATACGACTATCAAATATAAGATAATTTAATTAAAAAGTTGCTTACATGCATTAATTTAGGTTTAATTTTGGAGCATTTGCACTATTTATAAAACAAGAATTTAAAATCCCTGATGCCAGGGTGCTACCAGGGATATTCTGAAATCCCGGTAGCGGCGCGGCGCTCTTATGCTACCGCATTTCTTTCACCTCCCACTACAGATCTGAAAATTCGTCTCCAAACGTTCCTACAGTAGTAGCAGTAACAACAGCTGCAGCACCTCCTCTCTATGATGTTTCCCTTTTTAACCTCCTCCGATTAATTTTAAGTTTTTGCTCCCTGTAAAGTGCGTTATTAAGTAACTTTCCCACAATATAAAGTGCAATGTCCTACGATGATATCTGCTTGAGAAATTTAGCAAATATATCTTAGATAATTCAAAAAATATAAATTACATCATTTTAAACAATTAACAAGTCCACCAAGTGGAATAACCTAGCTCAATCCCCAATCTTACACGGGATAAGACACTTTAAGTCCCCAGCTTAACCGAATCTATATTTTGACTAATTCGAATATGGAGAACGCAAATCCGAAGGTATTCGTCTGCAAAAATGAACTTTAGTAATTTTAAACTTGAGTTATGTAAAACAGATATATTATGTGCCACATGTAGGAAATATTATGCAAAAACATTTTATGGTCTAGTTTTGTAGAACTAAAAAAGTTATGCGTTTTTGCAATTTAAAGTATTTTGAAATTCGTAACTATTTCATTTCCAAGGAATGGCCCCGTATCTAATCTAGTACCATTTAATTAAATGCTAGCGAGGTTCAAAATGTTCAAAAGTGTTCAAACTCGTAGGGGACAATGTTCTGAAATTATCCCTTCCCATACTACGCTCAGGAGTGACTAAAACGATTCCATACCGTTGCCAACGGTCCCTACGACCCAACGAGGACACCCAAGCAGTCATATAAGCCTACCTACACCCTATACACTTTACAGACCAACCCAAGATGCATAGGCTTGGTTTAAATTATCTAAAAAATACTACAATTTTACAACTTCTGCAAAGTCAAGGGTTTCTCAGGCTTCACGTGCCACCACCGTATATTCAACGTAGAACCTATTTTGTATGTAGCCTTCCTGAGATTGAATGATTGATTACTTTATTGTCTAGCAAGTTCAGAGTAAAATTCTGTTTTACAGCAAGTGACAGTTTCAAAATGTACCCCAATTTTAACTAATATTTGATAGCCATAACATTAATAATAAAAATAAATTCGTTCCCTTTTCTTGAGGATTTTGTGGTACAGCTCATGTGAAAAGCGTCAAATGCCAAAAAATGGGACCAATTTTAGTTACAATTCGTTAGTTGTTTTAGTTTTTGTTTCATTTAATTGCATAAAGCTTTTACGTCACGTATGGCCTTTGAAACAATCTGTATACTTAAATATTTGGTTACACAAACACAACGTAACCTACGATATATCTAATCGTAATGGTAGTCTATAAATGTACCATCCTTGCTTATAGTGTTTTCTCTAACTACTAACCAAGTCTACCCACATGTAATGTAGACTAACCCAAATGTACAATAACACAACTTACAAATTGTTTTTAAAAAATAAGCGTTACGGACGGACATGGCAAGATCATAAGCCTGTCTTTGCTTCGGAGCGAGCTAATACGTAGCAAGTTTTTTTAATCAGTAAAAAAATAACTCTTAGTTTCGTATACGTTATAATAAGATCTTCAAAATGATAACTAATTCCCCTCGAGGTAAAACATGTACTATGCACTTTTTGTACGAATATTATCAATAAAACACGTGTATGCAAGTACAACACTGCCAAGTGCCAACCCACACGTCACGGCCAGAGCTTTTTAACTTTAACCAAACTCTACACATTTTCCAACGTTGTCTTCGGATTGTCGTACCTACATGTATAATACGAACATGTCAAAATGCCTATGATAAGTGATGCCTATTAGTGATAAGCCACGGTGTCTCCCCTCCCCACATTGGAACATGTAACTGATACCCCATACCAGTACTGATTCTTACACTTTACGCTGTCTCAGCTCGTGTAGTTAGTCCCCTATAGTCTGGGTTATTTTTTGAGCCACAAACATAAAGTTCTTCTTATCCGACATGCCCAAGTGGTTTTTGTATGTCGGATAACACGCACTTTAGTTTTGTCGGGTAAATGGGTTTCAAAACACAACACTAAGGGGGGCTATGTTCACAAGCTGAAGCTGAGACAGCGCAATGGGTAAACATCAGTAGTTTGATACTACTTTAGCTCTGAAATTCACCATTTGTGTATACAGCAGCTACAGCACACATTTAAATACCATATCCCTTGAATCTTCTCAAAGTTACCTCTTCATTTATCATTTCATTTATTTCGTATCATTCACTCATTCTTGTAAAATATCTATAAGGCATCCACCCATTCTGTAGGCATGAGTTTGTGTGAATAGCATCCTCGAACCATTTTTTAAAAAATATATACCTGGGCACGGTTCTACGAATGTCTTCTCTATTATCAATTATGCATGCGTGCGGCTGTGCCACATGTGTAATATAAAACAATATACAACGCAACTTTATCTAGTTTGGGTTGCTCACATTACATTATATAATTAATGGATACAAACACACATGTATATATTCATTAAATTTGCTGTTGAAGTGGCTAACTGCCTGAATTTCCACAGTTAGTGATAGTGAAATAAAAATCAGTGATTTTTTCTCTAGGCTTTCTGAAAAAGGAACATTGCATTGTAGGCACTTTTAGCAATGCACTTCTCTCCAAAAAGCTTTTGCATTTTGGATTACATTGTATGTGTAGTGTGTAGTTACCTATACCCAAATCGCAATTAAAGTTGTGTCAAGGGATTCATTTCGAAAAGAATCGAAGTGAAAATGGTAAAATGGAATCCGAGCAAATAATTACATCCTAGTTATTATTATTATACTCTGAGCGTGCCGTTCATTTCACATCATTTAATTTCTAAGAAAGTAAAGAGAAATACGACAGGAAGGAAGCTTCGCATACATCCACACACGACACACGATTCCTTCAAGGGTTTATTGACAGCTAAGCAGTAACAGAAAGAATCGACGGAAAGAAAAGAAAAATACGTAAACACAGGAAAAAATGTCCTTTGAATTGAATTGAAAGTTGAGGGCATGTCTGCCTGAATTGCACATTACATGTGTTTTCACAGTTCACGTACAGCACAGTACAGTAGTAGTACACATACTACACACATGTACCAAATGGTATGTATAAGAGTACACTGCACTACCTACATGTCATGTTACAGGTCTTCTATTGAAGGGGTTACCTAAATAAACATGGTTACTAAACTACTACTAAATGTAAGAATGAATCTTAAACCACAAAAACACGAGTTGTTTAGAATTGTTGTGACTACCTATCAGTCGTGAGACGATCAACCGACCAAACCGGAAACAATCTCCGTTTTTCCTATGCAAAAATGTTAATGTTTGTCTGCCAGATGTACATTGAGTGTGAGATGAAACAAATCACATACCTAATATGCACATTAGAAAAGAGTTTAATGGCAATGCCAAAAGCCTATCTGGCCCATTGTAATGCAAGGTGTGTGCAGGTTTGAAAATGAAATGGCAAATATGATGTTAATCAAATTATATTTGCACTTTATCAGTCGTGTCCGTCCGTAGTATGTACGTACACCCCTACAATTTATTCATATGATTATACCACTACCACGCTGAACACTGTCCTTTTGACATACCTATATATATATGCATCCTTTCCTCTTACTTTTCTTATCTCCAAACATTTTAATTTTCATCTTGAATATATCAGCAATAGAATTGCACAACTATCGTATTATGAGAGGGAGATATACCTACCTATGCATCGTACATGTATATCTTTCTTTCTTAATTCGCAGTTCGCAGGTTTACATTTTACATTTACATTATCGGTATGATAGCGCAAGTAAATCGTCCGCGTGTTATTTTTTCCCCGCAGAAGACGCACACCCAGCTGTACCCAAGTCACAAGGATACAATCTGCATAAATATCAGTATTAAACTATTAAACCTATCCAACTATTAAACCACATACAGTTAAAAACTTACAGATAAAAACATTTAACATGTCAAAGCTTAATCATACTTACTTAGATTGGAACAATACAAGAATAGTGTCCTCCCTCCGATCATGATTTGGTGATGTGGTATAGATTTCTGATAATAAGTAGTGTCTAAAATCGTTGAAATTATTTGGCGGAAATGCATACTCGCCAAGAAATCTAGCCCTGCAGAGTCCAAGATTTCAATGCATTGGACTGCATTAAATGACCGCAATATACATTTTTTCAATATTCCTAACCTTTCAAACACAACCTAACACTACTTGAATTGAATACGCCCGCTGAAAATGTGACCATGTGGGACATTCGGATGTTCATTTACGCCAAATAATTTCAACGGTTTTAGATACTACTTACCCTCAGGAAAGGAACCCATGTTTAATAGCCAAATCCTAATCTGAGAGGGACCCGTTCCTTGTATTAAGCCCAAGATTTATTTAGGATTAATATATAAGATTCAATCTATAAAGTCTTATATGAATTAAGCCTATAAATATACGAATACTTTGTTTCTGTCCAAGTCTTTCCAAACTTCAATACATATATCGATTGTTCTTCGAGTGTCCAGCGGTGACACTAATAAATAAACCATCCACTAACTAAAAAACATAGTTAAATTGCTTTTCATTTGCGACTCGATATCTATACCATACCACAGATTCCAGTAGCATCAATTACCTTTTCCAATATATACGTAAATGCCAGTAGAATGTTGCATGTTGTCACGGATATCCAGGTTTTTGGAAACAAATTCATGTAATCACAGGATCATGGTCTAGTTTTTCTATTTAAAGATGTTTTATATTATCTAAGGTACAAACAACTAACAAACCAGTAAATTTTAAGCAGTGGATTGAATTTAGGCTTGTCAAGCTTGGAGCATCATATAATATTAAGAATCAAGATTCATTTCTGATACGTACTGTCCAACTCTTCGGATCTGAATCAAGTTTCGTGGGAAAGTGGCCACGAACCTTGGATCTGAATATCTTCTTTTCTTAAAAAATTTGGTAGCTAGTAATCGATGAATGCAAAGCCATAATACCATAGTTTTAAATGGAATTCACAAAACGGGAAAATAGATGCAATATGCAAAGTAATAAAATCAGTAACAGATGTTGTAAATACAGAAAGGCAGAAATCAGTAACGGAATGCCTTTAGCATGTGTTTTTATAGTGAAAAATGAGTAAACGCCCATAATCAGGCTATACTGCACCATGTACCACATAATTTAAATCGAATGGTATTGTGGTATATGTTATGGGACCAATGCAGCGCGACTTGAAGGTCTTCGCGAATTACATGCTATCTTTTCATGATCTGAGCTGCAATAAAAACCTTCTCGATCACTCACAGACAACATCAATTTATTGACAATTACATTTACTGCATGCACCTCACAATACAAAACGCACAAGCCGGACTTGTTTCTTTGCTTTTATACTTCTTTCGTATTTATTTTGCATGTTTAAACTTTAATTTAGTGCTGATTCTGCTGACTGGTGCGTGGCATGAAAAATGTAATTACACCATGCACATAAATGTTTAAATTGTTTTTGATCCAAGGATAATATTTTTCATGGTTTACAGGATTAGGAATCGAGACGTGGCACATGTGTCTAGAGGAAGGTATGTGTTCATGTATTTAATTGCACGTGAAAAAAGAAAAACAGCATGAATACAATGCACAAGAACATATATTTGCTCTTCCGACAAAGCACAATACTTGACACTTTACAAGGAGGTATAGGGGGTAGATCAACTCCAATCAAGGAGTGAAATAGGTTACGTATATAGGGAAAATTTAGCAAAATTATTTTATGGTCCTGTTTTGTGGAGCTCAAAAAGTTATGCGTTGTTGTCATTTAAATGTATATTAAAATGCATTACCATTTCCCTATTTAATCCAGTACCATTAAACCTTTGGCTTTATGTATGCCCAATGTACGGGGTTGCAAAAAAAGGTTTTTGTCC
>JAANSN010002805.1:0-21828 GCA_036850665.1 Dicranocentrus wangi
GTGTTGATACAAAATGGAACTTAACGAAAAAATGCAATGAAAAATATAAACTCCAAACTTCTGATCAACTATAGGATTTTCAAAATTCGGTTAGAAAATGCGGAGTTACAAAGTTAACGTCTTGGAGGTTTAAATTCAACAAAGATTTATCAACATGTTTCATAAGCTATTTTTATTTGCAGTGATTGCTACTACTATCATTCCCAGCCTGTGTACCGTGTGCAGCGCAGTTCACACTTCGCAATAGCCCACATGTGTGTCGCACATGGAAATTGTGATTTATACTTGTTATTTACCGTAGTTTTTATCTATTCCATATTTCATATCAATCATTCATCCACTCATCCTTACTATACTGTACGCAAAATGAAACGAGCAACGTAATGACACGAAAATATATAGGTATATTCCTTATTGGTAAACATAATAATATTCCGGAAGGAAGACGTAGTAAAATGACATTGCTCTCTCGTCTCGTTCATTCAACTTTCACGTCCGTTCGTGGCACAACACAGCCCGTTCTCTATAACATTTTCCTTTCATCTCCGTCCGAATCCTGTGAAAATGAAATGAGCAAGGATGAGAACACACAATTTATACAATCCACTTGATTGTGTTTGCACTATGTTGCACACAAATATTGGTTCCATATGGGATGAGACATGACATGAGGAGTGAGACGTACCGATTTTAGCAATTCACGATTTTACTACTGCATTTAGTACTGCAACGGACGCGATGCAAATGCATAGCAGTAGAGCATGCAAGAGGCAATGATTGCATAAGAATTCTAAAAAATAGCACATTTGTTACGATTGTCTATATATTGCCTGCAAATCCAAATAGTAGTAGCGGAACAGATTATAGAAAATGTACTCAAATTCTCGCCTAGTGTGTTACACAAAATTAATCTGTATTCTCAGCCAACGCACACTGACAAGTCAATGTCTTCTAAAAGAAAGTGTGCTCTGTGAATAAAAAATAAAATTTCCCAATATTCACGGAATACTGCTTACGGTAATATAAATAACTGTTTTGATGTGCGTCATCATCATGAGATGAACAAGGGTGATAATTTCAAAAGCAATCAGATGATAATAATTTCATAATCAGTTTATTTTGTTTCAGGAGGACACCGGAGGTAAACAACTCAAAAAGTCAAAAACTTCTGTCTAGACTTTCTGAATTTCTGCCATGTCTCATAGAAAAATAACTTGGATGATGATTATACCTACCTACACATCTACATATATTCTATATCCTAAACCTTTCATGCTCAATTTAGTTTGTATGTACACAATGTACTTTATATCCTATTTTATTTCAAATAGCGCACACGTAGAAGAAAAAATGTAGTTACTTAATGGATGTATCAAAACTTCTGCGAGTCGGAGAAGACTTCAAGACAAACAAAAGTGTTTCAAGTTCCTAAAACTCATTTCTGTCTAGTTGGATGCACCTAAAAGTAAAAGCTGTGTAGTTTTATCGCTATTTTAGTTGTCAATTCGAAAAACATGGGTTGGTCGTCTATGATATTTAGGCATTCGGAGCATGCACATTTGGAGTGGAAACTTGTTACATCCATGCTCCTTATACTTCTTTCTTGGTTGGTAATGGTGTACTCAGTCCGCGCAAAATAGAGGAAAGACCTTATTTACGTGTTCAATTAGGAGCGCACGACGAGGAAGCTAACGGGAAACTAATCTCGGCAGTAGTCCCGTGCTTCTGTTTTCACGACTCTTATTTACTTTCCCCCAAGCCTGTTATCTGGCTCGCAGATTTTGCGGAAAAACACAATAACAATAACATTCAAAGTCTGAAAAACAACTTCATCTTCTTTCTCAAACTACGCAATAGCATGTGTCAATCAAGTACCAAAAATACTTTTTTTTTGTAACTTTTTGAATTTAAACAGAACCAATAATGTGATCGAGATACGAGACTCCTGTCCTATACTATATGTATATACATATGCGTTGCAAATGTAAAACCACTTGAATATGTAATATTTACCTAAACCGAAATGGTGTGAATTTCTGACAGGGCATTAATGCGACAACGACATGAATTACAATCTCGCTGAAACAGATGGGGGTAAAGTCTGATGTTGGGGAAAAGGAATCAGAGAAGATTAGATACGTTATAAATCTATAAAAAAAAGTTTAAATAATAACATTTTCCATATTTGAACAATTGTAATGAAATGGTTCTCAGTTCTCAAATGCGTACAATGAGAACTGTCTCTCCGTGCTAATCTCATATTTACACAGATGCCGGTATGACCATGATTGTGCTCCTGGTTGACTGCAGACAAATTTTTGAACGACGAAAAGCAAGTCTGTCATCATAATATGAAGTTATATTTACCTACTACGATAAAACTCTCTCATGTTTGCAGCAAATTTGTTGTGTATAAAATAAGCAAAAAAAGAGCAGCTCTTTCCCAACCATTTCCTTCATACATCTGGACGGTTAGTAGGGTATAGCCATCAAAGACACATGCAGATAGCTAGTGTTACAGAGTTACAGATCACATCCCGTACAATTTTAACTTTATCATATTTCCTTTACAAAAGCGTAGATTTTTGGATCTATTTAAAAACGTAGTGGCTCCTTAAGCAAAGAAATATCTGACATGTTGTATACTATTCCACACTTTCATTACATATATAACATTTTTTATCTCACTTCTCTCTGTCTCAAATGAGATCTGCGATGTGATGGTTAGTGACCCAGATTTGTGATATATATTTCTTTCCTCTCAGCTCGCCTTTATATTATGCATTCTTCCACATTCAATGCAAATTTTGTATTGTCAAGTTACAGCACTTGTGGTGGCGTTGCTAATTCTCGCTGTTTACTAAACTATCATTCTACTTCAAAGTCCAATTCTCGCAGAAACTAAAAGCTGAAACAGTTCCAACCGCGATAGAAAGTAATATTTTAGTGGCATGTTGGAGACATGATGATACACACACACGAGCGAGACAAATGCAAAACGCAATGCTGAGTGTTGACGCGTAATGAACTTTCATTTTCGTAATTTCCACCAGTGTATATTACTTAGGCATAGGATACATATGTAATAGGACACTCCTTCAAACGTGTTAATCTGGATTTCCTTAGAAAATTCCTCATTTGACGTCTGAAACTAGAACCATATTGTAACCTAAACTATATAGAATGCCGAATAGTCTGTATATAGATTATCCTGTTTATAACGCGGACATTTGCGTTTCACAGATTCATTGCGGGTTTACAGAGTATAATGTCTGGCTGGGCGCGTTCATTTCGTAGTACTTTGAATACGTGACACGTTTCATGGAAATGGGCTGTTGTAATCTGCACAGACGTCTAGTGCACCAGGAACTGGGGAAGATGAATGAATGCAAATAGTAGTACACCCTATTACGCCAATCAGCCACTAGTTGTGTATTAAAAGAGTGTCTACGTGCTGATAAAAGATATAGCGTAAGCCATTTGTGTGCTGCACATAAGGGAAAGAACAAAGTGGTTGTCTGATCCACTGCTGAGTTTGTTTGAAAGCAAAAACCATGCATGTTCCATGCTTTGTGTTGACGATGCAAAATATAGAATATAGGTATATAATATTATGAGACGCTCAAAGCGGCTGACGTGGTGTATAATCAGTGCATACCTATTATCTTTTTTCCTTGGAAAAAGACGCATTAAAACAGAACAACTGACTCGCTGCACGTTTCCAATATGAAATGAGACAAAGAGATCTAGTTGCCATTATTTACTGACTTTGTACTTTGTACACTTGCACGTATGCGGTAATCATCAGTGCAGCATGCACAGAAAAATATGTAACATTATGGGTGGCTAATACACATTTCTTTGAATGGATTAGTCCTTATCTAATGCATATTATTGTATTTATTCGTTTTAGATGAGTTCCATTTCCACGCTTTTATCTCGCCACTGTGACCATCTCGTAATTACACACTATATGCATGCCGGATACGTGCGCGATGCGCGACAGTACACGTTTACCAAGAGCAAAAAAGTTCCAACCGGGTTTATAGGTTACCTCATGAATTTTTTTACTCCTTTGAACTCAAAGAAAGTGCTCTCAAGCTCGTAATAACTTCTACTGCGCCATCAACATCTATGAAGATTATGTAGGGTGAAAGTACAGCATGGAATGTGAGAAAAGGCATGTGGACCATCTACCATTTTTACATTTTTTGCGTGTAATTCCTCACGAAACTGTATTTCGGATGTGCGCATCAAACCAATAGCTGTACAATGTAACAATAGACACGTAATTGTCTGGAACTTTTAAAAATAATATTGTATATGCGTTCAAGTGTTTTACTGGATCAAGGTTTGTTTATAGCATGTGCAATGCCTAGCCTATATGTGCGTTGTAGGTTTTTAAAAACGTAATTAAATTGCATACTTTCACATGGCCAATGCCAGCCACCACACCACTTCCCCGCAGTGTGGAGAAATGGCGGTGATCAATTTTGGTAAATGCCAATAAGGATTTCCACGTATCATATAAATTGCTATGACCTAGGTTCATGCTTTTTTTTACTTTTAACATTGTTGGTATTGGGAGGTGTGGTGTGCAACGAGAATGCAGTCTACAGACAGGCGACGACTGTTTTTATGCAGAATATCCTTGCTCCAAAACATTCAAGGAAAGGAAGTAAGATGCGATGTGAGATGTCACCAGTAAAAATAAAGTCAAAAACTGTATACTCTCAAGGACCGGAGGATTGCTTTTTGTTTAAATATAACAAAACAAAAGTCTTGGTTTTAATAATAGCAATGATAATATAATCATATACTCTTTCAAAAACATTCAACAGTAATATTGAAATTCTCAAGAAACAAAACTTTATCGTTAACTGAAATTGAAGTGTATAATATATATATACGCATGTTTTATACGTAAAATTACGGTAATATATCTGAATATAAAGTTATCACTTAACTTTTAAGCATGATCAACATTCTTCTGAGATAATAATATAATAATAATACTAGAACAACAGTGATATAAAGATTACAGCAAAAAATTAAAGTAAATAGTAACACAAAAAGTAACGAAAGTCAAAAACCAACCACTTCTTCTTCTTCAGGTAAGGTGGGTACATGAATATTACACCCCGTCAGTTCAGTGTAATAATAATAATTAAATATAAGCTAATTAATAAATGGCAAATATATCATCATCATCAAATCAATCAATGATAATAATACCTAAAAGTATACATTTTACCACTATAAATATTACCTTACTTTAAGGCGCTTGTGTAAACGATGACTTTGTATATTTGTAATTTGTAATATATGCACAAAAATCTGAAAACGATACTTGATAACTAAAAACAAGAGTACATAATAAAATATAATATGTAAATAGTATAAATAATGTTCTTTCTTATCTGCAGCTATTCATGATTGACTTGACAAATACGTAAGATAGCGTAGTACCATGATTAGTATATGCATTCCCCCTAAAAACCAGGTAAATTGATTTGATTATGCTGAGACTGCAGAATTACTCTGCTGATTAAGTCTTTCTTCCAGGATCATAGCTCGATATCCGGTGGCGAAACCCTTGGTACCGTCGGGTCCTCGAGGTTGTCGAATCACACCAGAAAAGATCAGCTCTCCACTGGAAAGTCTTGAAGATGCGGAGGCCTTCCTACGCTGAAGCCATGGGCTCATCGTGGTAGGACTAGCACCCTCACAGTAACTATTCGACTTGGGACGAACTCCATTTGGCCCAATAAAAGCTCCATTGCCGTTAGGTGGGGAAGAATTAGGAGACAGGTAGGCTCCAGAGGAACGTTGGAGGGCAGTAATGGGGAGAGAGCCACCGCGCCTACGGCCTACCTGAGGTGACTGGGTATCTTCTCCGGAAGAGGAATAAGTTGCAGAATACACATTTCGAAGCAGATCAGCGGGATGAGATGGTGGCTTACTGAAACTATTGTGGCGGCTACTGTTATTACTACTAGTACTGGCGTTGCTGCTTTTCCTATTATTTTGCTGGTTCTGAGCGTTACTATTTCGCCTTGATTGACCACCATTATTGGCATTAGCGTGCTGAGCACTATTTCTTCTATTGTTGCCATTCTGATTTCCTTTGCCGTTCTCACTGATTTCCTTGTTGTTTCCGGATCTGGATGGAGATCTGTAAAAATCAAACAATAAAAGCGCACATTAGTCACCCTATTAGTACTCCAAAAAGAAATGACATCACAGTCCAAAATCCATTAAATAATACCATCAACTAAACGTTGCACAACTGAATTCAATAGAATTCATCAAAAGGCAAAAGGGAAATGGGCGGACATTTATCATATTTATCATGAACCTTTTTATTTGCTGATATCATCCATTCAATTTGGGAGCGATAAGGAGCCTTGAACAGGAAATGAAGTTCTATTTACAATAGCCAAACCACTACCTCAGCTCTCCTCTCCACAGTAATTAATATAAGGTGACAAAGCGTTTGACTTTGACTTTAGATGCCCAAAATACAACGCAAATAATATTAAATATACAGGAAGAGATACTTCAAAAAGGCAAAAGTGCGTGCTCAAAGCGATTTTCAGCTAAAGGTACGTGTAATACTAAGGTGAAACTTGATTTAGAAGTATTCATCAGAAGAGATCAGAGTATTATTAAGGTACATTACATAGTAGCCATTTTTACTATATAACTCGTAGGATAAAAAGTGAAGAGATATTTTTTGGGAAATAGAGGTCGAGCGAGTCTCAGAAGAAAAAAAAAACCCCAAAGCCAAGAGGACTACTGACTTTCTGAGGGTTATTAAACTGCATTACAATTTACAATCTGTGATTTGCATATTTGTACTAAAGAATGGTAATAGCCTTCGGCACCACCACCACTACACAAAGCCAAGTAGGCTAAACAGACCAGACTAGGCTCGGCTTCAATTTTCAATGCAAAAAGTGCACAGAGATAATATCATTTAGTGCTGATTCACCGTCTTCCTTCCTTCAAATATCAATTTTAATAATTTCTCTTTTCTTTATACCTTCCTGACTCTGGCTGACATAAAAGAATATTTCCCTTTGAAAAGACGGTGGCCTACGGCTTTTTACTTTGAATGGCTTGTCTTTTTCTATAAAAAAGTGGCTACATACACCATGATAAAATGTTGCCTTTCTGTCACTCTCACGTCACAAAAAATTGCACATTGGGCTTTGCCGACTAGCCACCAATGATCCGATGACACATTGAAATGAAATTAAAAGAATAGGAATAATTGAATTATTTCTTGGAAGATTGAAAAGGACCTTTTTTCCCGTCCTTCTAATTTCTTTAAATGAATGATTCTTGTAATGAAGCAAGGCTCCAAAAACAATTAGCACTTTTTGAATTCTTTTCATGAGGAAATTATTGAAATCAGTTGTGCTTATGTGTATAAAACACTAGTAATTACTTGTTACCGACGAAATGGCTACAGTTACAGGAATGAATGAAAATTATTCAAAGCATTTGACTTACTTGGATAATGGTTGAACGGGGGCAGAAATGGGCTGGTTTTCATCATTGGAGCTACCATTTTCCTTGTCTTTGGGACTCTTCTCTTTGTCCTTGGATTTAATAGGGACCGATTTGAGGAAAGAAGTTAGAGGTTCCACACGGCGAACTTTGGTTCCTTCAGGGTTAATCTCCAACTTGGTGGAATCTCTCAGCGCATTCAGAACTACAGGGAATTCCCTGGAAATTTGCTTTACTTTGCGAAGACCAGCGACCAGCTTGAGGGATACAAACCCATCCGATCTGCGGCGTACATGTTTCAGGAGGAACCCATCCTTTGACAAGTGCTCATCGGAGAACATTGATTCCACCTGGGAAATTATCTTCTGAGAGAGACCGCTGCCGTTCTCGTCGGCGCTGGGGATGGCGTTGTTATTATTTTCTTCAGCCTTGTCACAGTTGCCATCCTCAGTGTCCCCGAGATTTCCACTTCCCTCAGAGGAAGTATAACTATCCACAGAATCCCGTCTTCCAATGACTCCCATTTCATCAGAATTTTCCTCTCCAACCGTTTCATCCCCACCCTGATCGGATTCCACTTCTTCAGAATCTGACACAATGATTGTGATTTGATGCTGCTGTGGCTTTTGCACTTGAGCTTCAGAGGCTGCTGTGCTTGTGCTGTCCACAGTGTCTGCTACCTTTTCCGCTGCCATCATTGCTTGTTGAGCTTTCTCTACTTCCTGATTCTGGATTGAGCACGTATTAGGACTCATAATTATCGTTTCCTTTGTATTGTTCACCAGCAGACTGTCACATGGAGTGTTTTCACTTCCGCTACCAATACTCTCCGTAGTTTCACCTGCAACACTGGATTCACCACCAACACTGCTATCGCTTGCTAGTGCTTGCTTTGAAGAATCTCCGTTGTCAGTGTAAAATGAGTTGAGGAAGATGATGGTCACAATGAGATTGTATAACCAGTTCCACGCTTTCACGAGAAACAGGCCAATTGCGGCAATCAGAGCTTTTGGTTGTTGGCGTTGCTGCTGGATGATGTGAACTGACTGGGACAAGGTGGCTGAGCTAGACATTTTATACGCTTCGCCCTCCTCTTCACTGTTGTAGTGGCTAAAGTTGTAATCATCATCATCAACACCAGTCCCACTAGTATGCTTGCACGTAGTAGTTTCATTCTTCTTTTTGTTATAACCATCATCATCTTCGTCGTCATCCGTATTCACGCGAGTTGTATTATTTTTTGTAGAAGTAGCTGTAATATCCATATCAGTATCAGGCTCTGGTGCTGTTGCACGTAATCCTCCTCGTAAGCCAACTCTTCTTGCTGCCTTTGCAGCATTCCCAGCTGCTGTTGCAGCAGCAATATATTCCTCCATACTTTCCTCTTCTTCTGAAGTGGTGCCACAGTCGTCACTACTGCTAGTGCTGCAATGCATTGGTGGTGCTTCAGCGGAAGCCCCTCTTGGCAACACGTCGATTCCTGCGTCTTCCCTACTCACAGTCATCTCTCCACTTGTATTAGTCATATTGCACTTTTAGCACTATTTTTCTCAGTTCTCTCGATTGACGTAATCCGTTCGCCCAACACACGACAACAGAACATAAAAAAATTGTCACAAAAATATATATATTTCACCGGTAACAATAACACAAATAAAATACTGCTGTAATTCTTTGGTCACAAAAAGGGACAAACTGCAAAGAAAAAAAATAGAAGCAAGTGCATTGAGCATTATATTACACAACTTGAGCCTAGGTGCATTAATTTACGAGAATGCATGAAATAAATTTGTCGTCGGCTTGTCATATAGACAAGCCCATAAGTATATATAATAATAAAAACGCTTACCTGCTCTTCTATGAGCTTGGAAACCTGGCTTGGAAAGAGCTATTTAGCTGATGATGATGATGATGTCAACTTTTTAGTCCTCCTTTTGTAATTTCCTTCTGGAACTTTACCTGCGCCACAAGCCTACTTAATCCGGCTTTAGGTTTCGTCTCCAAACGAGAAGTGAGTCAGCACCGCTGAATGTTGCCCGTTGTTATACTACTGCTACTCCATCCATCCATGGATCCTTCTTACCTTCACTTTAATACTCAATTACAATATGTCCCGACTTCTTTCTTTTTTTCAAACTAAATCAGCATAAAATGTTCAGTTCAATTGAATTCTTTGGTTATATGATAATATGATGATGATATATCTTTTTTTATGTGTACAAGTTGAAGTTTTAACTAACCGCAGCAGCAGAGCAGGAGGCAGTGCAGACGGGAAGGACGGGAAGGTTGTTTTTGTGATGAATGTGAAACAAAAAATGTTGAGGAGGTCTGCTGCTGTGCATGCATGCACATCTTCTACAACACACACATGACACAAGGCTATTTTGTGGATCTGGTTAAACACAATGATGATATGAATATGATCCCGGGGGCTCCACAAAAGTGTATCTAATTTGGAGAAATTTGCATTTTTCCTTCTATAATCCATATTAAGCTGATTGGGGTGTTATCTGCGAGCGGAGAGGCTAATATATGTAAATTTCTACCTTTTTTGAATGGGAATGGTCACCCCCTAAACAAATCTATTATTATATTGGGAAAAAAGCTGAGTGATTTTGTACATAACATAATGAGATTCCCCATGAATGAAATGAACTAAAACTTCTTCGTGATCGGAAGTCTCCTCGCATTGATGATAACATTATTGTATATTTATGTATGGTCCGTTCCATGCAGGGTTTTCGTGGCGTCTAAAGTACACCATTAATGTGTATATTGTGTACTGACTGACTGATTGATACAGCATAGCATATGGAATATGGATGGATGGATCCACTACTAGGAAATAAGGAAATGCACACACAAAAGTGGAAAATTGGGAAAATGTATTTACGTGTACAGAAAATGTAAACATGTCAAATAATGTGGTGCTGCTGCTGCATGCTGGTGAGTTCTCCCGGAGGATGGGAAACAGACCAAAAATAAAAAAATCCTGATCTGCTGCGGTTTTTCCTTGTGTGTGTGTCCTTTGTCGCTACAGTTCAATAGGGTTTTTCTATGTATTTCTATTTCTAGTTGTGCTATATCATCATCATCTTTTTTGAATACGTTTTTACTATTGGGAATTACACGGATGAGATCATCTTTCTCCATCCGTGGACGTGTGGTTGCACATAAATATTTTATATTTTAATGGTACATAAATAGCTAACGAGTAAGTCATATAATGCATGTATCTAGATAGGTAGATATAGTGTGCACGGTGTGATGATGACTAAAAATTCTTTCCATATTTGGACTTTGCTCATTTTTACAATTCATCTGCCGTTTTATGAATGCATAAAGTCATTGTTCTGTCTGTTCACTATGCAGCGAGTCACTCATTCAATCAATGAAGTTTACCAGATTTCCACCTTTTCTCATACAAATCATTTTAAGATGAGTGAGTGTGAGTGATGAGTGTGCAAAAGTCAACTCAATAAGAATAATATTGAACTCAAAAGCTAACAAAATTATGCAGTAGTAGGCATGCGGTATCGTTCGTGGTCCATTCCATGTAAATACAAAGGTCTCCAAAACTAGTTGTGGTCGGTCTAGATACATTATGGATCTGTTATGAAAGGGAAGTCTGACTCTGACTTGAAGCCAATTCAGCCAACTGTCGAATCCAATTTATCGTAGTGCTAATTGAATTAGGACATGAGTTCCATTTCGAACCACGAACCACCCATCAAACATCTATAACAGAATAGGTATTATTATGTCTTGCACAAATCCATCCATTTGTCTACTAAATACTATGATGATTGACTCCTAGTTCTGATTTACATTAATTACGTTAGGTGCACCTGAGCCGGGTGTACACCCACCTCACATGCTACCAAAACGGTACAAAAGAAAGAGGCGTAGCCTGCAAAGAAATACCAGAAATAGAATAGTACAAAGTTCCCAATGCCTGTAAAGGTCGACAGCGAGTCCGCTTTCGCAACAAAGGCATTTCAATGTCAAAGATTGTTGTTGCCGGCGTGGCACACGTCGTCTGCAATTCCGCAAAGAATTTCATGAATGTTATGTTCTGGCTGTGGCATTCTTTGATTTGCTGGAAGGGTGGAATTCAAATGTAAATACTTTCTAGGAAGCTAGTATGAGGAGAGTTTGGCAGTTTGGTTGGACTTGGATGATGCGTCTGAAAATCTGAAAAGACGTAGTTTACCTAATCCGGGGGATTAAATGATTCATTATGGATACTCATTTTAATAACAAAATAACGTCAATGAAGGCTTCAAAATAGAAACATTGTCAAACTGAAGTGGGTGACGGATGTGTATTCGACCGTCAGCCCGAGTTTCAAGTGTCATTTATTATTCGCCATAGTCCAATAATCACCTGTATTACGTGGTGCACCGATTGTGAGTTATGAGTGATGCATGGAGGTGGTTAATTTACATGAGTTATCAACTGGCCCATGCGTTAATTTCATTCATTAAGTGGAAGCACTTATCAATACTGACGTCACGCATTCTGCTGCACAGCACAGGTAATAATGACTCGTATTATGATAATCAAATGTGAAAAGCTTTAGTACCGGTTGGTTGGATAACTGCTCCAGGATGCGCTAAAGCATCTCTCTGATGCAAATTACAATCTCTCCATGAATTACTGGAAACCCATTACCTACGCACGTAATGCACACATGCACACTATTCTCGGTAGTCACAAGACAGCGATAATTCACTGACGGGTCTTTGTAGAAATTGGATGGATGGACTCGGGTTGGTCTAATTGCATTCCTGGAGATGATTCATTTTTTATCATTTATGCAGAGCTGAGCTATGTCTTTCATACTTTTTAACATACGCATATATTTGCTGGTTCATGATTTTGCACAGATATTTGCTAGTTAACAAACAAATCATATGTGATGTGATTGGATAGATAACTATAAACATCGAAGCATAAATTGTAAGTCAGTCAATCAGCATCAATTGGGAGAACAAGGAATATGGAAACGTTTAGTTGCATTTCTTATTTCCGTTACTTTCAAATGAAATGTTTACGACTTTAAAAAATTTGGAATGTTTCGGGAAAATGTGAAAGGTGGTTTGGGGTTGGTATGTATCAATCCTGCGGCGGCATGCTCCTCTTGTTGCCTGTGCCTATGTATGCCGGCATCAATTCTAATTCTGTTCTGCCGGTTCAAGCAGATGAATGTATTCACCATATACAAAACAAATCCAATATGTCCAAATCCTTTTTCACTTCCCATGTTTGAAGGACACCTGATGCGAATACGTCTTAGCTTCCACTTCACAGACGTTTTTTCCTTAAAAAGTTTTCCGATTTAAATAAATCAGCCAGACCAATCCCAAGGTCATGTTTAAGCTGCTTATTTATTGTTCCAAATTTAGGTCTCTGCTTGCGATTTGGCCACAAGGGTCACCATTTTACGCCTACTAGCAACTTCCCCACCACAGAACATCGTAGTAAAGCGGTTTACATACTCTTGGAAGATTGCTTAAGTGCATATAAACTCTTAAAAATGTCACAACATCAACAAAAAATATAGCACGCATCAGCGAAACATGAGCAAAGGACACGCAAAACCTTGTGTTTGACACGATAGTTGCGACAACTTGCTTCTTATTTTTATCACCACCTTATTCATAGACCATTATCAATCGTTACCTAACTTAATCAACATACCTACATATGAAAGCAAGCTAAAAGTACATCTCGATATTCTCGATCGAACATGCATCATCAGCATAAACGCTCAGTCAAAAAAGTTAGGTAAGTCGAGCGTCACAGAAATACATAAATTATTCTACTAATCGCTGAACCAATGTATGGGCGTCTCGCGTCTCATATTCAGTTCTATCGCTATATTGCTATGTACATAATCAGCACTTTTCCGTGGGATATACTACCAGATATTTCCTTGAACTCTGCCTGTGATGCGACAATTTCGCTAGTAAATCCCATACAAAGACAATTTTTAGTTCATCCACTACTGCAGCCGGCGGATTAAAAAGTCGTCGTGTCGTACGTCTGTGTAGACATGTACATCATGATGATGAACACCACTTAAAGATGTTATTTTTCAATATTAGGACAACGTGGTCGATATCATCATCACCCTACTTACTTGCTACTAACATCATATCATATGCAAATCAACTAATGAAATAAATGAGTAGGCAACGTGGACCACCTCCGAGGATGGCTAAGTTGAGGTTAAGGATTTCATCAGACTGTTTTTTAGAACTATCCTTCCTCTAACTCAACACTATTAAAACGGAGATAAGCAAACCACGACGGAGAAACGCGTCTCCTGATTTTTCCCAGTTGAGCAGACTATCTATCTGTATCTATTAGAAAATAAATGCACTGTGTATATACTTAAGTATTATTTTGGAATGGAATGGGAGAAAACGAGGGAAGACTATACACACATGTGAGGAGGCGATGATATGTCCGATGCTATGCTACAAAGTAAAACTTGTTTTTAAGCACATAGCGTATGCAGATAGGTGCACAGTAAATGTTTATTAAATGAGAATGCGACTGTATAGTCAACACCGTGACTGTGACGTACAAAAACCCTGTCTGCCCGTGGTCCACGGTGGAAACGACGGTGGCGTGCTTTCTTTATTTTTACTCTTCCTAAAGGCATGCTCACCACGCTGTTTCTCCTTGTTTCATTGTAGGGAAAAACGTAAAAATGAGAGAAGAAACGACTGTAAAAAATACACCGAGCGCTTCTTTCTGTCTACTCAAGAGGTTCTTATCCTTTCAGACAATCATCATCATTATCACCATCTGCAGTATCAAAGGTGGTTTTGGTTGGGTACAACTTTTATATGTTGGTGGATATATCCATAAAAATCCAAAACTTCTATCCAGGTATTATTGTACATTTATGTTCGTGTAAGTAATATCGTGGCAGGTTTTTTTTATTCTTAGGTCAAAACCATTTCAGATTTTGCGTCTTACTTTGACTTTGCTTTGGCTGTTGGCTAATGCCTTTTCCGTCTCGAAAGTGACTAGCAATAGCAAAAATATACTTCAAGCATCCGAAACCAATTTTTCAGAGCATGTTTATACTCCACTCAATCACATTTACGGTGTATACACAAGTGTGTACTAGGGACACAAACACATAAGTACACTGTTTTTGTGTATATTCATTATAATATCCTATTCATAATGTAAGTATACTTGTTCATTCATTCATTTTGCCCTCTGTTTATGCCTACTAAACTATCATGCACCATGCTTCTATCAGCTTCGCTCAAAGTATCAGCACAGTGCACTGCACCGGCTTTTTACTCTTTATCACTATAACGTCTTTTGAAGTAGTTTTGGCGTATATACATGCAGAAAAGATGCGACGTACAAAAACAGTATCACACGACAAGCTTACGTACTACATCAGTTCAAATATAAACTAATAGTAGGCATATATATACCTTTTCCCCCATTTCTCCGGATCACTACTATTAACAAGCGTACTACGATTGTAAGTAGTACAGCGTGAAAAATGCTACTACTACTCGACAGACGTACGGATTCAGATTTATGCATGAGTATGGAAATGTGTGCATGAGGACAAAATATGCACTACAAGTATAAAAATATGTGATTTACACGTTTACAAAAATCACGCTGCAATGCAAACTTTTGCCAACTTGGTGCATGTGCCCGTCCTCGTCGTCTGAATTCTCCTTCATGGCCATTCAATTATCAGCAGTCCTGATTTCTGATGCAATGCCCACTGCAGATTTGTATATTCCGAGGTTCAAACTCTCACCAGTACAGTGAATGGCGACGTGTTAATGTGCCCAAAAACCGGATTTTTCAGACAATCATTTAATCAAGCAATCAACTCTCACATGTCGTATTTATGCAACTATTCATTGCTCCACTTCTACCTTTGTTTTGCACTATGCAGTCGTGTGTAGTGTGGTATACATCGTGATGATTGAAAACAGGCGGGATAAACATGGCTTTGTTAAGCATTTCTCTACTCTCTTTCGCTCATACTATGAATAATAAAGCAAAAATCAAAATCCAAGAAAAGTTGATTTTCTGATCCAGTAGTGTTTTGTTACAGGATGAACCCTCTGCCTCTGTTTGTATTACATTGCTTCACCTTGGATGTCCATGTGCTCACGTGAAGGGAATTACACACGGTGAGGTATGCGTGCATGTTCATAGCAAAGCAGAACACAAAACAAAAAATTGAGAATCTGAGAAGTGAACGTTGTTTAACCAAGCATCTTGCCCGGAGGGACTAACCTTCACAAGAAGTAAGCGTCATTTTCGCAGTGTGCAATGCATTGTGCAGCACTAATAAAATGTATTACTCCAACGACATGCTCAAGTGCTCATGATAAAACGCAAATCATTAGCGTGAACTGCTTCTCCAGGTGCGGGTAAGCAAGCACAGACAGGTATGCGCATTAGCCATGAATGTACGTTACTTTTGTACTTAACACATCAGAATGGAAAAGCTCATTTTTGTGGGTTTCGTTTATCGCTATATCACACCGTCATCGTCAAATCTGAATTTTTGCCTTCAGGCTTTCAGTAAATTCGTCGTAGTTTGTACGTATAGCACTTAATAGGAAGGGCCAACGAACCCTGACTGATGACTAAAACGAAGAGGTGGATCGTGGATCACATTCTCACAAGCATGCCTTTCTTTTCTTAATACGATCCGATAATACGCGAGGGTATTATCAACATTTATGGAGTACGTGTATCTGCATTGCATTTTATATGGTTCCATCAACAAAGGAATCTGGGGATCTATAGAGTATGTATTTCACAAATTGTACTGTATACCTGTTCGCTGCTGGTGTACAAAACGCAAATCGAAGGTAACCAGCTAAATTGGCAAACGCAGCATTTTTCCTGTGAATAATATCTGGCTTGTTTGAATAGCAATCCTACTAAATGACATGTGAGTGTGCGAATGCACGACGGAAGGTAAAGCAAAGAAGACCAAAAACCTTGACTGGAATGCAGAGTATTACACTTTTGTTTATTCTCTGTTAGATTCGCGCACTTAACTTTTTTTTACTTTCTTACAGACCAAAGGATTGTCTTGCCTTTTCGGAGTACTAGCTGTGCTCTTGTTTAGCATGCAAAAAAGTGGAATGACGAGTAAACCATTTTATTTTGTTTTTGTCAAGGTAAAAAGATTGTAAGAAAACTAAGGAATGCCGCTCCTGCCGCTATACACAACACACTCGCTTCGAACGAATGAAATACATTCAGGTTCATTATTCTTTCATTTCATGTGCAAAATACACAACACAGGAATCAGAACAGTAGAATTTTGTGTGAGGTCATGTGCCTAACCTAACTACTTCTTCTTGAAGAAGTGCTGCTGAGCTCTTCTGTGAGTTCATGGATTTTCTTGTGATAATAAATACGTGTTTATGTGGAAGTAGATAGGTATATAGCGTATTGCCTATTATTGCTGACTTGCCCAATTTTTGCAAAATAGTAATTCAGCACGATTGGATTTGATGCGGTATCGTATAATAGCACAAAAAATGAAAGCAAATCTATGCAATAATTTAACGAAAGAAGACTCTATGCTACTTAGAGCAAAAAAGACTAAACAAGCTTAACTTCCTTCAAGTTTCCGTTCGTTTTTTGCATTGTTAGAGAGAGACGACTGTATGGTGCACGTACGCTCAATCAAATAATGATATGATGTGAAGAATGTGTGTAATAAGCAGTCCCAGTTCCGTATTATTTCCTTCACATCAAACCCCCTTTTTTGCTTACTCCATTCATTGTAATTGGGAGGCGTGTTGATGACGAGGCATATGATAGCATGGATGACCTTCTTCCCTTTTTTAGAAAATAAATTGAATAATGTGAACCCTTGTTTATTTGTCTATTTAAAACTGCGTACATCCGGAAATTGCGAATTTCAGTTGGCAAAAGAAGAATAAAAAAATCATACATATTTTTTTTCAAGCGACACATGGAGCAGTGCAATTTCAACTAAGGTAAAAAGACGTAGAACGAGCTGACACGTCAACATGGTTTCAGCTTCCTTTTCTTCATCCTAGCCAACTATTGAAGCAAATATACTCACTCACTCAAGAAGAGTCAGTCTGCTGTTATACCGTTATCCTAGGTCTCGTGACGATTTTACGTTTTGTTGATGCGACCAACACACAGATCCCTTGCAAGATGTTGTTCTCACACACTGCGCTGTTCAATTTTCTGCAGAAGAAGTGCAGCTCATTATGGTAAACACAAGGTTTGTCGTTGGGTTGCTGCCTACTGCCAATATGTTGGCAAAGCTCAGCTCCCAGTGTGTTCATTTACTATTTTTCGTTTATTTTTATGCGACGATGCGATGATGCCTGTTCAGTTGCACGTTCCATGTTTTCGCATGCAAATCTAAATGCTCTAATACGTTTCAAGCTTTAAAGTGTTCTTTTCCTTCCTACTGCGTTGTGCAATGGAACTGGCAACTACCGCCTTTTTGCGGTTATTTACCTGGAGATGATTGATGGGTGAAGGATGAATATAGATGTGAAATACGACGAGCTGCCACCACGCTGTGTTTAGATAGAAACCAAAAGTATTAAATCCTTGTGCTCACAGGATCTTCTGTTCCTCTGCTGGCTCCTTCCCGTTTCCTCATTTACTCCATTTTTCACACAAATCCTGGCTGCAAGCAAGCAGCGTTTCTGCGAAAATCGTTGTTGAGTTTCATTTAAAAACTTCCTATTCCTTGTTGATCTCATGGAAGAGACGAAAGAGTGGCTACCACTTTCCCATCATTCATTAGAATAGTTATGATCCAGTCCAGTTGTTTATTTGGTTTATATGGTTCATGTTTATGTTACTGTCTAACTAAAAGGTACTTCCTCAAATGGGATACTGCCGTTTTATAATTTTCTTAAAAACTATGACTATGACTAGTATATATCAAGTCAAATAGAGATCAGGAAAGTACTATAAGAAGCGTATATACCTAGGTATAAATCATACAGACGTTTGTCTTGGACGTACATGGTTGTCTTAAATAATAAAAGTTAACGGGGTCATAAGATGTTGGATAGTACTCTACTCTACTGTATAGGGACCAACAAAACGTGTCACAAGAAAAGAGTTAACGACAACGGCCTTGGTTGTTTTCATGAATATCGGTATAAAAACAAGTTTTTGGAAAAACAATGCTAGAGAATAATAAAAAAGAGGATAATTTGCTGAAAATTTTTCTTCCACCTACCTCCAATTATCTGAATCTGTAATCTTTGGTAGTATACCTGTATACCTATAGTATATCTTTCATATAGACGCTAAAAAATAACTCATCAACCTACCAAACGACGTAAGAAAAACCGACTCCTAGCAAGAAATTGATTCCCATTCATTTAAACCTCCTTGTACGTATGTCGCTTGTAAATTCGGGACAAAAACTTTCCTTTATTGTGGTCTGTCAAGGAAATCATGCCACGTCTACATGAATCTTTTCAACTGGCCATAATATTTACGTAAGCGCAGTTCCACTTATCTAATAATTATCAATCGCCTTGCTAATAACACGACTGCGAAAAAACTTGACGGAGGATTTAAGAAAAAAGAAGCTAACAGCGAATACAACAACAAGCCTGAAATGTCCAGCTACGTCTCCGTGTGACTAGGACGTGGAGCCACAGTGCCAGCCATATCTCACCCCATGGTTAGCATCGATTAAAGTAGGTTATCTTCATAACATGTAACTGTTGTGGTGTGTGATGTGATAATGAATCGAATATGTGCATTCATACACCCGCGACTCGCACACAACACAACACACCCTACAAATCAGCACCCAAATATGGCATGCATGAACTCATTTTTTGACAAGTGAATATATAAACATGAATAACGCTATGCTAATAACCATCTAATGGTTGTAAACTAGAAGAATTGAATTAAATATTTACCGAGCCCATGCACCGACTGCGTGATTCTTCACGAGTACAATGCCGGAAAAGTCGTGTCATATTTGCATCTGCTAACAAATGGGTATTTTACATTCGCTTAGTACGCTGTTTGAAGGAAAATGGTGCCAAATTCTAATGTTTATTAACCAGGTCTCAGGCAGGTCCAGAAGTCAATCATGTTTATTTAGCATGAATTTGTATTGAAAAATTTACTTCATGAAATGAAGTTCAATCATAAAAACGGCACAGCAATCTTTCCATCAATGCCAATCAGGCATACCTCATGAGAACTGTATTGAGTAGGACCAGAATGAAAATAAAAGCTTTTGTTCTTGTTCTAGTGTACTTGCTAATTTATCTGTTTTGGGCTTGACAGTAAAAAATTCCAACAAATAACACAACATGACATTTACACCATCCATTAATATACAAATATGACTAATTGTTTTTCCCACTTTCTTCGAACAAACCGTTTCGATCTGCATACATGAACTTCGTGTTTCACTTCAAAACACTTTTATCTAACATTGTTTATTTTTGCTTACACTGTCGCTTTCAACTTTTCTCTGCTCTGGATAACAAACGAAAAGAACGTCAAAAGAGATATAAACATTTCAGGTCATTTTGCGGCGCACAATGGTAAAAATACTACACACAGTACGTTAAACGTTATGAAATTAACTTGCATCCAGTTGAATAACTGTCAAAACACACTTTGGGATTGCTCCACAGGCGTATTGCTTCAAAGCTGTCAAACCGCAAGGTTATTTCCATTATAATAGAAATGGGCTACATTTAATTTAACGTTGTACTCTTTGTAGCTGTTAGAAATGTACGTGTGTGATTTCAACATTGGAAAAACATGTTTTGATACCTTGTCGGTTCTGATATTGGGGCATATTATCCTCGTCGAGTATTGAATGGAAATAGGCATTATTATGCTAACTTTCTGCATACTCAACTCAATATTGAAAATGCTGATACTGATGCATACCTATCGCAAATTTTTTCCAGTACAAAGCGGATATTTGACAACAATTTTGCTCTTCACACCTCTTCTACTTAGTCAGAACTCCAGGTTCTTCTACCTGCATTTTCCATCCTGTCTTCCGTCCAAACCACATCATCTCATTGACACATTCGACAGACACGAATGATGTATAAATATTTATTGTTTCAGTTCACGTTAAAAAATTTTCCACAAACTGTACGAGACAACAATGCCCGATTGTGTGAAGTGAGAACAAAACCCTATCACTCAACCAAATTACTCATGCAAAAAAATGAAAAATACGGATACATATGTAACAACCGCATTGCATATGGCATGTCGTGTACATATAATATAGGTAATATGTTATGGAATGTGCCATAACGTGCTCTTCCACGACCCTGCCAAATAAGTTGCGGCGAACGCGTCTGGTCTGTTGACTGCTTAACAGTTTGCACATCATAAGAAACATTAAATGAGTTCGTATCATGATAATACGATAATGGCTGGCCATTGTGGATATGTCAAACGGTCAGAGCAAAAACTCTTTTTAGCCTGGAAGGAGAAATCCGACGAAAAATGATTTGGCGGAATGGATTATGACTCATTGGATTGCTCAGAATCACAAGTTTTCTAGTTACATCAGAATTTTGTGTGGAGTTGGTTTTTCTAGAGAAAAATGCATGGAACAGGAACGAGTATGGAAATCGTCCCACGTAACTTGCATTATTAGCTCACAGTCCACAGTCCATGTAGCTTGCAATAGAAAATATATAGCTGTAAGGCTGTAACGCTATACATATTGATTTATATATACTTTAATCTCCACATAGACCACTAATACATATCGCGTTTTGCACTTGTTTTGCTTGTTTGCTTACGTGGCGGTTTCTGGTGAACAGCTAAAGCCTCAGTAGTGCACGTTATATAACACTCGCAAAACGTATACGGGTATTACGATAGGAGCTTTTGGTAATATGAGCACAGCGGAACGGAAGTTTACAAAGCATCGGTTTGTCCCCGGTGTCATTTAGACAAAAGCCCGTATCCGGTTAGGTAACAAAGTGTGTATATCCGCCATATCTGTATAAATTCATGTAAACGTAAATTATACTGATACACAAGTGCACACGTATAACCAATAATACCTTGTACTACCGTCACCAGTCTCATTACGTAGTCCAATAACAAAACCTTTTGACGCTTGTTACGGTGTAAGGTTCAGAGATGCTGTGCTGTAGTAACAGAATTGTAATATGCCAATTAAACAGACAGAGCTGAAGAGTTCTTATCAAAGTCATATCAGGCAATGCGATCTCTCCTCTGCGCGTCATTTCCATTCATTTCGCAACTGTT
>JAANSN010002806.1:0-21825 GCA_036850665.1 Dicranocentrus wangi
TCTATATCACGATTTACGTCAGTTTATCTCATTCTCAGCCGACATGTTTTACAGACAGAAGCTGATGTGGTGAGGTACGTACGTATACGAATAAGAAAGATGTAGTCAGTAAGACAATCTAAAATACAAGTCACAATTTTCACGACAAGCCAAGCAATTTTTTCAGTATTCCATTTTTGCTTCAAGAGGAGACAATTAAAAGTAAAAATTTCAGTTTTCAATTTGTCTGCCAACAACGGCAAAGGTTGATTATTTAAACAACTGATTAGCTCACTGCCAACTTAAAACATAACATGTTGTAAACATCCACCTATAGTCAAAACTGATTAAACATTAAGAACGGGAAATAGGGGAATAAAAAGGAAATCAAGATACCATTTCGAGCTCACTTATTGGCCCCATTGATCGCACCATGATGTTGATTTCCACGATTAAAGGCGCTCCTGTTGAACACAGAAAAACAGAATTATTTACGCAAATACATTTCGTGTGGGTTGTATTTTTTAAAAGAATGATTTGTATAAACCTTAAACTAATTGGGATTATTAACCATAAAACTGACACACATCGGTATGCATGTCCTTCGTTCCCTCTGCTCTAATATGTATATAAAACAAATGAATAGCAAAAATACGGTTCCACCATCTAATAAGAATTATCAGGTTGGCCCATTCATTTTTCGTAAACATCCTATAAAGATTTTCCCATTTATGTAAACCATGACTTTATGCAGGAGAATAAAGTTAAACATAAACTGTGATTATATAGCTTACTTAGGACTACTGGTTAAAATAAAATTTAGATAGTGGATTTACTAGATTATTATAGCTAACAATTTGTTTGTAGAGTGAATTTGGGGCACCCCAAAACATGCCTGCATATACCTGCAAATCTCTCTATATCTACATCCTTCTTCATAAGGAACCAAACTACTTCAGAAGCTGCTGGTTGCAAGAACGAGCGGATGATAAAAAATTAAGAAAGTAATCAGCAGAAGAAAGCCATGCAACCTTCTCCACCTTCCCCTCCATCGCTTTCAATGTAGATACTATATAGTTTCACCCATTACCTGAAGATCATAAAACAAAAATAAACCCAAATAAAGGTAACCAGACTGGTCACAACTGGCTCAGCGTGTCATCTGCCTGCCCCTGGCTACGTCTACTCATTCCCCTCAAGAAGAGAAGAAACTTCGCTGATCACACATATATCCCAATTTCGTACTCTCTGCCAACAAATAATGGCTTACCAGTTGTTATTACTTAAAGGTCTTCCTTTCGCTACCCTTATCATCTCTAACTAATATTTCGCTTTCACGTGTACTACTGTGCATGTGCAAGTAATACACAATTTATATACGTATAGGCACATTTTTGACAATACACCATCAACCATCATCATCACTTTGCATGTGGCGCTCGGGTGCTTTTATGGTTTTATTTATAAAGAACAACACAGGAGACGACACGGTGAAAAAGAAAGTCAGTCAGTCTGTATATAGGTAACTGGAATTTTGTGTCCCTGGTCCGAGCGCATAACACGCACACGTTTCAAAACTACCTAGTCCGTCAAGCGCTACAATAAGCTGATATATAACAAGTATTATATCATTCATGTCAACGGTGGACAGAGGTTATCTGCACTACTTTCTAATAAATATCTTTTGAAATTTTAGAATTTGAATCTGACAATTATAGGACCGTGGTTTTTGGTTTTCGATGTCAACATCTGGTTGGTAAGTGTTGCTGCAAGCATGAGGAGACAGACGGGAAGACGAACTGACGATGAGTTAGCTCGCTCTANGAATTTGAATCTGACAATTATAGGACCGTGGTTTTTGGTTTTCGATGTCAACATCTGGTTGGTAAGTGTTGCTGTAAGCATGAGGAGACAGACGGGAAGACGAACTGACGATGAGTTAGCTCGCTCTATCTACTTACACGCTCAGGAGCATCAATCCAATAAGGATCATGATTTCACTCACTTTTCTTTCACTGGTTTAGTTATATTGAGCCAGAAGAGCCACCAAGGAGCTGCTTTCTAGTATACCTTGTGGCGCGGTGTTTTGGCTCCCTACCTACATAATATGCATGTCTATACCTATCTTTCAGGAGCAACCATTCTTCCGTAGCAGAAAGCAAGTAGCTCTCATTTTCCATTTCTCCAGTTTCCCCAGTCGCGAAAGATACAATCTTCTTCTTCCACCTCCCAAAGTCCCATCTTGGTGAGTTCATGCATTCATGCATGACTGAGCCAAAGCTGACCATCATATTAGAAAATAGCAAGGAGGAAAGCAGACGTCTAAACGTATCAATGCTAAACTCCAGTTTTTTGACTGGTTGAAGAATAATAGCACATTCGGGTCACGAATCAGGACTTCCCCAATAATCGCCAATAAAAATACCCATTTCCCCGTATTTTCGAATGAATGTAATTGTAAAGACAACATCTTTTCTTTTCCCTTCCGCACGTAAGCTGTTAGCTCTATTACGATATCATCACCAGCATGTTATGGCATTACGTATTATACAATAGCCGCCGGAAGAGAAAAATCACGTGAAGCAATTTCGAGTGGGATAATATGCGTCCATTGAGTCTCTAGATCAAAGCTGTGCAAACCGCAAGGACGTGGACGTGGAGATGTGAACGAAGAATGCATTTGCGGTACAGCTGGGGGACCAGAGTGTGGAGAAGAGATCCAAGACAATGATGAAATCTGAAGATATATCTACTAGAGCAAGAAGTGAGAGTGAGAGTGAGAGGCGAATCTCCAAAAAGAATCTTCAGCTGTGGTATCGCTCATCGGTTGTCAGCGTCTGGTTCTAGTTGGTGGGAAAATGTGCAGGTGAGTCGTGGGAAATGAGAAATAAACGTGTGCCACACTTTCCCACAGCGAGCACCAATTTGGGCCACTCTCATGGCAAAAATGTTGCTGGATTCTCAGAGTCTCACTCCCAGTCCACCATCAAAAATAATCATTCCAATCTTTTATACGCAAAAGCTCACACTCACCGAGTTTCTCAGGCTCTCACCGCCACCGCTTCACAAGTTTTAGTCTGTTTTAATGGTAACACACTCCCCCGCACCCTTGCCTTGTCTGCATTTTATCGTTATACCTAAGCTCTGTATTCAATTCTCATGACGAGTTTGATGTTGGACACTTCAGGATTTGGGAATCCTTTAAAAAGTTAGTTTGTTTCCTGTGTCGACGACTGTTGACAAAAACTTTTTTGTCGCTTTTTTCCACTCTCCTCAAGTCTTAAATCCAACGGAAAATATAAAGTGGCTGACGTAGAAGAAACATGATGAGAGAACATGGTGACGCTATTGTGAACCTGAATGAATATGTGTCGCAGCTCAACCTCGACACGGCTTCAGTAGTTTGTCCATTGAGGTCGTCATATTTGATGTCTGTAATGTTTATATTCCTACTTTGAATTCATGGAATACATACAAAATTAAGTAATCACGTTGTAAAAATAATTTACTTTTCGTCCATTCATAATCCCATCACAACTTTTGCATTAAAACGAGATCCTATCCGTACTGCTTTTCAACTAAATTAGTGTTCACACTGCATTGAAAAGAAATGAAAAGCATGTCAATGCAGGGGTCGAGGTGATTCTACTTTTTTTAAGAATCAGCAGGGAGGATCATTGAGGACGCTGATCAGACGGGTTTTATTTTTTTGTCTGAAGAATAATTGACAAGTGTGAGTAGGCAGGACCAAGTCAGCTGCTGTCATCCAAAGACTCGGCAACTTTTTCTTTCAAACTCGACTACAACTTTCTACCCATCGTCTTCAAGTTGAAAGGCGACGAATGGGCCGAAGGGAAGCAGAACACACTCATTCACCTCTTTCCAAAAACTAGCTGTCAATGCCCATACCTTTCATTTATTCTCGACACCTTATTCAAATCACGAAATGTGATTTTCTTTTTAACTTTTTTTACCAAGGAAAAGGTCGCATCCATCTTGGTCTTAGAATATGGGATGAGTCAATGAGTGAACGCGGAGAACGGTGGTCGGCAGAAGAGCTGCGACGCAAACCCCGAAAAAGTAGGAACTCATCTGCTGAAAAGGAAATCCCATTGAAGGAGCCTCTTTAAAATGCAGATGAATGAGGAATAAGTACATTATGATGGCGATATAGAACTTGGCTTAAATGCATTCTTCAAAAATGACGGATAGCACATCCCTGTCCTCCTTTCACCAACCGAACATAATTAATAAACATTCACCTGCGCTCTCCGCTGAGGAGTTCCACTCACTTTCTGCTGCCATTCAAGTGCTGAGTCAACAGTTGGCGATAATAAGTTTTGCCGGGGGTACTCCGTTTGATACACTGAATCTTTCTTGGTTTCCTTTCTTCAAGAGCGAGAAATGGGAGCGGGGTTGAGTTGAGAGCACAGCACCCCCGTATAACTAGGGAGTTTCATTAGGATTCAAAGGTAAAGGTTGTCCTTGTTGGTCGTTGTCTGTGATGGATAACCATCAAATCACACAGGCACGTGATCACTCTGGCGTATCAGTCAAGAGGCCAATCTTGGCAGTCTACTACTCCAAATTTTGCCTTCTTGTAGAATGTTCATCCACCGCAACATTCACAATCAAATGGGATGACAAAGGAAATGGATTTTGGCGAAGGATGATGGCAACGCAACGCATGCCTTATATTTGATGCAAATGAAGACGATTGAAAGGGATATTATGTTCTTGAAATGGGGATGCGTTTCGTTTGATGGAAAATGGAGGGCTATCATGCTCGCTTAGCAATATTTACATATATTCAAAGACTTATTGACCACAATCCGTACAAAGACCAACCACACTACACAGGAACCGCTGCTGCCTGTGCGTTACACTTATATCTTGTTCCATAGCCAATCTTAGGTTACGTACGTACTTCAGATTTGAATACCAAAAACCTACAACTTTGAACTTAAAACCAAATATGAACTGCCTGAAAATAAATATCCTCGGGTTGAAAATGTTAACGTCAAATGTTTACAAAGTATTCCATGCATGATGTCTCACATTTTCAAATCATTGTAGCTTTTGTGCCGCATGAAACCTATCTAAACATTGGAAATCGATAGTTCAAACCGTAGCCCGTGACCTACACCGAACGTGTGTATCCCACAACGTACCATACATAGCTACGTGGACATATTGCATAAAATATAATATGTAGTAACTTCTAGCATAACATTAATAATAAAAATTAACGTTGAACATAATATATTCGTTTCATCTTCATCCTAAATATGCAAAACAGCCAGGCCAGGGCACGACATGGTTACGTGATGTAGGGTGTGAATCCTCTGACATTTATGGTATAATGCCTTTTTAAAAACGCACATCTTCGTTTGCGCAACCCCTACCTTGCAAACATTTTAAGGGCAAACTGGCCACAAACAGGGCCAAATGAAACCTCTGACCTTTTTTGCAAACTTATTAACAACAGAATTTCCTAATTCTTTTGTGTATTGTGACGATAAGACTCATTCCAAATTCACCAAATACGGTTATGCAATGCAAAGGAGTAATCCTGACTGCATCAATCTGTGGGCGTGCAAGTGTGTCGCGTTATCAAAGTAGCGTGGAGTGTTTGTTCAGTTTCCTCCTTGTGGTGGTTTGTCTGAACGAAGCATTTCATTCAAGAGTGGAATGAACAAGAACAGGTGAAGGATGAGCCGGATTTTGTAGAGACTGCACCAATCTGTGGGCGTGCAAGTGTGTCGCGTTATCAAAGTAGCGTGGAGTGTTTGTTCAGTTTCCTCCTTGTGGTGGTTTGTCTGAACGAAGCATTTCATTCAAGAGTGGAATGAGCAAGAACAGGTGAAGGATGAGCCGGATTTTGTAGACTGGGTGTGTCCCTCAAAAAGTTAATTTTTCCGATGGAGCAAAAAAAAGTTTACTACATCGTCAAATCCCCATCACTAGTAAATCGCTAAAAATACGACAAGGACCAACATCTCGCTCGAGCATGTATTTACTATCATAATATGCATTTGCATGCTACCTGCTGACTGCTGACTTGCCTAAGTTGCGTATTTCGGTTCTCTTTGGGGTGGTGAATGCAAAAATATATTCGCAGTGACACGTCAGTAGGAAATCTGATCGGAGAGGGGCAGAATGAAAAAAGAAAGTTGGGCTTACCTCCGAAATCTGGTCGAATGCTATTATCATATCCCCTTAGAAGATTGTCCAACAGCTCGCTCACATTACGGTGAATGTTGCTCCGAATAAGACTGTCAACCCTACAAATATGTTAAATCAATCCAGCTTTTTCCTCCCCTCCAATTGAATGAGTGATGAGCCTGGCAACTATGGCTTTTGTATAATGCATAATCTATCACTTACCTGGGCCAAAAGACAATAGCGTAAAGACAGTAGGTAAAGGCAAGCACTCGTTGTACTGTATCACTCATGTCGCTCCAGTTCCGGCCAGGACAATGTCAGCTTTCCGCATCCCCTTTATCACCACTAGTTCACAACTGGGAGGCAGGAGAGTGGTGTGGTGGTGCTGTCCTGTGTGGATACACAAAAAAGGGCTTCTTCCAATTATTGCAGTCTGCAACCTCCTTCTTATATGTACTTATGTGCCCGAGCTTCCCCTTCCACCTGCCTGCCACTAAGCTTTTGCTTCCACTTTCACTACCAGACGGGCGGAGGTCTCCTATTGTCTATGCATCCACCACCGTAGTCTGCGGTGCGTGTATGTACGTTTGTAAATCAGCATGGTCGTTTTGCACATGGTATCGATGGCAAGAGGGCAAGCTGAAATATTGAACAGAAAGGCTCAATTCAGCATTTTATTGACACTAATGGTCTCCCATTAATTGATCCATTTAATTGATTTCCCGTGCAGCTCTTTCGCTGATTTCCAAAAGTTATTTGCATGCTCGTGGAGAAACATGAAATGTAACTAGAATTAAGAGCGGAGGGAAAGTTAAGGAGGAGGAGGAGGCGGGAGACGTTCACCCCTGCCAAGGAGTTCGTTTCAGTTTCATAGTTGCTAGCTTTTTTTGGGTTGTCAAAAGTGCTCATCATTAATCGATGATGACACCCATTCCCAATTACTCTGCTCTACCCTACGAGGAGAAGCAGATATGCAAATGAATGGGAATGGATGTTTTATAAATGGGAGGGAGAGAACTTGTAAGAGGTGGTACACCTTTCTCCAGCCAGACTTTTACTTTCTTCCTGCACTGCATTCCAATCTAGCTATACGTTGCGTTCCAATTCCTTTAAACTCGGAACAATGGTGAATTTTAAGTTAGTAGCCAATTTACTTTTTTGGAGTGTGATAGGAGTTTTTGGAATATCAGGAAAAAATTAGGAATTCCATTTGGCTGGATATATGGATAGGAGCAGTTCATAATATTCTCAGTCAGCATGACACGTTTTTCATCTGGCTTCGTGCACGCTACACCTGCTCAGACTTCTCACTGTCAACTACGGCGAATGTTACATTTTGTTCTTCTAGTTTAATCAATGACCCTAAACTAACATGCTTATGTAGTGGCATGACCGATGATCACTGAACATACAGGACCGGATCTGGCATGTCTCGAGTTCTTGTTGTGTTGTTCTTAATTACTTCTTGCATCCCTGATTATAAAAAACCTGTAAATTGACATGGCCGTGATCGGCTGATTAATGCGAAGTTTGTTAGGAAAGGAATTTCTGATTTTAATGAAAAATTTGGGAAAGAATTCGCACACGGTTTCCTTTGCACAACCTTTAGAATACGACAACTTTGGTGAAGTCAATCATGAGCAAAGCGGGACCAACGGGTGCTCATGTTCTGTATACCCCAACACCGGAGGCGGTCGGTTGCGTTGTCGGCAATTATCCGAACGAACGTGTTAATTATTCACCACAAAGTGCGTACATTTTTGATGAATATGCAACATTACTTTTGCAAAATATTGCGTATGGAGGAGCAATTTCCCGTTATTCAGAACGAAATGTTGGCAGGTTGGGATTAGATGCATATGTATGCGTGCTTAGCTTTAATATGTTTGCAAATATTATGAAGTTTGTCAGTGAACTTTAAAGTTGGTTGCGAATATAAGCACCGTCCATATTTTTTCCCACATGTCATAAATGTCATAATGTGCGTCCATACTCAAATTATATATTTAACAGCAACTATAGGCAAAGGTATAACCTATATGGTATCAATCATCCACAATATTTCTCATCAGCACATAGAATTACAGGGTCAAGAAACGTTTGTTGCAACACAATTTACTACCTTTCTAAAAGTAAAAGGATTATCCTTGCAAAACCACAAAGAAATGACTATATATATAAAAGAATGATTTTTTTCAAAAGTTTAGTAGAAGCTCAGGATCTGTTAAATTAAATACAAAAACTTTTTCTTTTACAAATGAAATTATGCACGTTATAGGCATTATGTAGACCCCTCGTGAACAAACGGGTAGCACAAGTAGACTATCAACTGTTGAAACGTAGCTGCTGATGAACTACTTAAAAATTCACTGGAATGAAAACTGAGTTTTCCTGACTGTATAACCTGGGTGTGATTAGCTGATACGATTCTTGAACAGGACGCTGTGGAGGGCGGAGGTACATAATAACACAATGCACACTTTTACACACCACAGTACACAGCTTTTGCAATACTTTTGCTTGCCACGAGCATTCATAACTTTGTATTTCTAATGTGGCGAGCTGGAGGCTGTGCAACTATACAACGTCGTATTCAATGGCAAGTGGAGAGGGAGATGAGATGAGTCCTGCAATTTACTATTCTTTCGCTCACGTTCTCGTTGAACCTTTGAGCAACTCCAGGCACCATTTTCGGCATGCATGCAATATGTACTCTTACGCTACCACTTTCCCCGTGTGTACTCTTTAGCATCTCATGTGGAGTTGGGCTGACAATCGGGAATGCAAAATGATGACTGGCTTTTTGTCAGATAGAAATTATGTAAAACGCGATTTAGTCGCAAGCGAGAAATGAATACAATTTCCATCATCAAAATCCTTCAACTGTTGTCAAGCCTGAAAGCTCCTGATTTTCCACGGCACTTCACTTATTTGTCAGCTACATATTCCACTCATTTCCTACTCCCAACCAAAAATAGGCCAATTTCATATTTCATCCTCAATACACGCTACCGTTTTAAACGATATTGACTCTCTCGTCCCTGCTGATACATTTTCATGGGCACAATCATCCTTCGAGTCGAGTAGATGGATGAAATCGCTCTTGTTCATTTTACTCCAATATTTACGCACTACAGCGCAGCACTAAACATTGGTTCCCCATCAACTCAGGAGACTGCTTATATAAGGTCGCAATAAGTTGGCAATGGTCAATTTGGCAAAAAACAAGGAAAGATCGCAGATTTAAAATAATGCATGGCTTAAAGGGAAAATGGGCTATTACTATAAATACAAGAGTTTATAATCCTTTGATTTTTCTTTACGCTCCCGTGCAGTAAGTAAAGTATTATATGATATGCTGGGGTATCCTGGTACATGCTACATAAACAGCAGCCTCATTCAGCCTTTTTTGCCAAATTGAGTTTTGCCAAGGCATAGGGTACAAGGAGCAATTTCAAACTTTGAGCGTGCACAGCAAAAAGGAAAGTCTAATATCTATTATGTATTGTCTTACTCTTATAAGTATATTGTCAAATCACCCTCTGCATGCTGTATGATCACACATGTCTTGATGAAAAACAAGCTTATTCAATTCAGCTCCAGCAACTCACCGTGTGTCACTGCAGATGCGAGAAGCTGCTTCTGAATGGTGCGGTGTTGCTACCACACAGTGTGGGCTGATCAGGAGGACTTGAGGATGACGAGGAAATTGATGGGTGAAAGCGAAATAATACTCGAAACGATGGAAATGATGGCTCTGACGGGAGATTATTATAAGATTTGTATCCACACAACCTCTACCATCTAGCCATATCTACCTGTCAAAGAGTCCTTTGTGGTGAGCTCAGTTCAGGTATTACAACCCCACCGGAAACTCCATCCATCCCATCCGATTTGCTTCCTCCAATTTCATACGGGACGTATTTTATGGATTATTCCTGGGAATGAACAGATCCGAGAACCAATTAAAGTAGTCACCAGTGCATGGCTGGTTCATATATTGTCTTCTTGCCCTTTGTATCGCTTCTACTCGTTACCCAATATCTATACCCAAATACTAAATACTTATACACAAATACACAGCTTACATTACAAACCCTAACCTTGCTTGCTTGCGGAGAATTCACTACTCACAAACACATGGCACAAGAGTTCACTTCAATTCTTTCCGAGAATACTCCTTCCTCGAGTGTGAGCAACACTTTAACAATTTTATAACAAGGATTTCCGTCTTCCACCACCAACATTTTCATTTACAATTGCTTTCCCATATTTCCTCTTGGGGTTTCCCAAATCATGATGCTACTTTGCAGCCATAATCCTAATTGCGGCGACATGACCAACTTATATATTTTATACTTGTGCTCTAATTGCCACAAGAAGTCACATATATGGGCATTTTAAACTGCATACCATTATAATTCACATAGTGAGCCTTTGTGTTTGCACTCGTTCTCGTGACAAAAGGCCTTTATGGCGGCTGACTGCATTTTGTGTCATTATCGGATGAGGAGCTGAGATTAAACCGTTAGACCCAGCTAGCATGAATTTTCAAGTAGTCTACTGATGTTCAAAAGAAGTTTAGGCAATGACCAGTAAAAAGTGCCTTTGTAGTTCAGTTTGTAGTGGATAGAAGAACGATGTGAAAGTAGAAACCAGTCAGCCGACAAGGCCAAATTTTGATACAAACTTTCAGTCAATGGAGGAATTTAGGAGCAGAGAAGCAGTGAAAGCTGCACTGGGGTAATTAATTGTGCGTGATTTGACACATTTTTGTTGTATAGGTACTATATTTTGCATGCATTACCGAGTCTAGGGCTGTGTGGGTCGTTTGTCATGAGATCTGATCTGATATTGTTTCTGTCACATGTCAGATTTAATTGAATTGTGAGCGTGTATAATAATGTCGTGTGCCTGTTTGAGATGCTCGATTTCTGAATTTGGAATTGACCTGGAGTCGGAGTCTATAGTCGAAGTACGGAAACATGCTGACATTCAAATTCAGAGAGATGAAGGTTTTAACCTTGTAAAAACACAGGATTTTAAACAAAAGAATAATGTTAGCTCATTAAATAAATACATTGTTTTTGCTACATCTCTAACTTATTAGACACTTAAGCAATGTATTTAGATTCAGACTTTAACCATCTTTTTACTTGTGTAATTTCTATTGCAGTGACATTAAAGAAGTTATCGTACCAAACTAAATTATGGTTTTGTTGTGATATGTTATAGCATGTGCTCTAATAAAAGCAAGAGGTCTCCTCTTTATCTTTTCCTCTATGATGGAGAATGGCGATGCACGAGAAAACAAAGGGAATAGGGAACACAAAGGTTTTAACATTTTCGCCTCTTTTCTCTCCCTCTGTTCTGCTCCTCTAGAAAAATAAAAGCGAATCTTGTGGAATGACAAAGATGAAAAAGAGTATTAAAATGTCAAGTTATAGTTAGAAAGAACGACTGCACCACACACTCTCTCGAACCGAGTGCTGCTGTGTGTATTTAGGGATTTGTCAATTTTGTCATGCTCTACAATTTTCTTTGCATGAACGAAATCAAATAAAACGAGCTTTTAAATGTGAATGTGAAAAGGGGCATGCATCCTGCCTGAATGTAGCTGAGCCTTCCTGTTATGACTCTAACTAACGACAGTTGTGGAAAGACTTCATCAAGTCTCAACCCTCCTGTTTTATATATTAAAACGGTAGCATAAATAACGTATCGACAGATGAGCAAGAAGAAGAGAAAAATAGGCAGAGAATTCAAGCTAATCCAGCTTGAGGTGAACGATGAGCCAAGGGGCCACGTCACCTTCAAATTAAACCTCACTGTTGAATACCTGGAATCTCAGGGTGGCAGTACACGAAGGTTCCCCCAAGACAAAACTATGGCATTATTGTCTTCGGAAGGAAACAAACAAGTGTATAGAGGATGAGTAAAGCTTTCCCAAAGAACAGCAAAGACAAGGACGGCTTTATGCATAAGTCATGCCGTGCATCGTGTTTTATCCATATAGACTGCTGCTATGCTGTTCCGGCCCATTTGATCACAATGTAAACATCATGAGGAGGATTACGGGTTGTGAACAGGTAAGAATGCATTATATGTGTTATAATGTGTACACCGAGGGAGAGATGGGACGACAAGAAGGATTTGGGATTTGGACTTAATGAAGATGGAAATGATCCGCTCAAGGAACAACGCGGTGATGAGTATCATGGAAATCCAATTGATCATGAGCCCAGGGCCCAGCCCCCCACTTTCTCATTTTATGGTCTAATCTGTTGAATTCTTGGATTCAAATCCCAGATTTGTAACTGTGTGCGACTAGTATCAAGGAAAATACTTATACTATATGGATGAGGATGTAAAAGAACAGCAAACTTACAATAAATATGCTTGTACTAAACCACAAAAGAGCCCATATTCCCTCTATCATAAATATACCTAAAGCCATTTGAGAGGACCAAACAATGAAAACCGCAAAAGATGTTGCTAAATGCTAACTAGACAAAAGTAATAACGACAACGACTAACGTCATCACTGGAGCTGAAAAAGTCCCATTTTTATATTGTACACATTCTTTCTCCTCTTCTGCCTCCAGGCTACTCCACTCATTCAATGGTGTAGCTGAACGGTTACAGTTTACTCTGTAGCAGGCAGTAGCTTCTGTCTGTCGGTCTCTTCCAGTTTGGGGTGTAAAATAAAACCATAGCCGATGACTGAGACCAGTACACTATTACCATAAAACTAAAAGAAGGTAAAGCTTGCTACATTTACAGTCGGTCATTTGTATTTTTCCTCGATAAATAGAGCTCGTCAGAACCATTATATCATAGTATCAAGAAGAAGTAAAAATGTCTAAACATCAACTTCAACAAAAATTATAAATGATTTCTTGTGTCCTTAGACCTTGATTGACCTCACTCAATAATCATACAATCCACATGCATACCTATTTAGATTAGTACGGTACTTCCTTATATCTCCCACTCCGAGCCAAAGTTTATTTGCTGCCGTAATTAAGCATATTTTGACATTCGCAATATATGGAACTCTAGTATGCTTTCGTTATGCCACTGAATGTAGTTGATAGTTGGTGGGTGAGACTGACGAGAAGATGTGTCTGTCTAATAATAGGAACAATAAACCAACTTTATTTTTCACAAGGTCACATTTCAAATGTGAATACAACACTTTTTATACCAGTAACCAATTATGAATAATGGTTTTCTCCGTTTCACAAACTTTTTACACTTGAGCCAATGCCGACACTAGTCCGTAGTAAGCAGAGAATGAAAGTCGATTTTTTAAACCAAGAATTTTTAGGTACCATCTACTTTAAATATATGTAGGTATATATACTTATATATATAGTTATTTTCAAGGTTATATTTCATATTTCACTAGCCTACCTCCCTTGTAGCTAGATGCATTTTTTGGCTTGGTTTTGGTTAGGTTGAAAATAAAAACAATTACCGATGCATAAACTATTTTTGAGAGGAGGACAAGAATTTATCCCACTCGCCATTATTAAAATCTATTGATGCCCTTTGACATGAATGGCAGACTTTACTCACAAGTCGCATCTGCTGACACAAGGAGAATGCCACAACTAGCAGACTATATTGCGAGTTATAGTTACATTACCACACAACTCAAAAACTACTAATTGATTCACGTCATATGACACGAAAAACTGCCTTACCATCACACAGCTCACAACAATGTGAAACAAGACTCCCACACCGGAGGGATCAAATCAGTTCCATTCCATCCCGGTCGAACCCAGTGTAGTTCACAACTTCCGTAAAATAATTTGAACTATGCTGTTTATATTGCGTTGCGATATGTGTTACATGTTAATTCCGTGCAAGTCTCACCACTGACGTAGTTGAAGTCAGCAAGAACTTTAAAATGTGATTTTGCGTAAATTATGATGAAATGAAACCAGGTATGTGGTAAGCCAAATAGGTTCGGAACTGAGCAAATGTCAACGGTTGTAAATTTGCATTAGGTTTCAGCCAACGACATGGAGTCAAACAGACAAAACCAGGAAGCAAGTCTTAACTCCGGCAGTGGCTATGGCGAAATGAGAAGATATTGCCTGAACACACATCCCACAACCAGCCTTTTTCATCACAATCTTCCTTCCAGCAGAAAACGGAGCAGACTTGTTGACGTTCCTAAGATCCACCAGATCCAGCTCAGGCGGCTCGCATATTAGTCATGAGGAGAGCATATATAAACTTGCTGGGAAACAATCCTTCGCTTCGCCAAAACAACACAAAATAGTTTTTCCGCACCTACCAAATAGAATGCCACGAGAACGAGCAGGTTAATATGTTTATTTCCTTTTAAAGTCGTGGCAAGTTGGAATTATGGTAGAAATTGAAATTAGTAATATCCACTGTGATAGGGTTTATAAATTTTAGTGAAAACATGAATTTCCGTGTAAAAAATGCCAGTAATTTTGCAGCTATATAGTCTAGCCTGTACGAACTCACGCTACATTGCACTTACTTGTTCGTTCGTTTAATTGTTATTCCATAACTGCCCATTGGTTAGAGTTGATGACTGCTTATATGACATATATGACATGCATGCTATTTAAACCGTACAGCCTCCTACAAGCAATACATTGTTTATTGACATAGATCTCCCATCGCCACAACCAATAGAACCAATATGATCACTAATCAAAATCAGATCGCTCATCAATAAACACTGATTTTGCTCACTCGTGTGTAACGCGAAGGGTTTGAAGAGTTGATGATAATGGATTCTCAGTCTATTTGAGATGAGCCCTATTTTATAAACACGTCTACATGTCAGCAAGTCTGGATTGACGTCGCTACTAAATCAGGCGAGGTAGGCACTGGGGCGAGATTACATATATCGTAAAAAATTAATTCTCATGCAAAAATGACACAAAGACATCACGTCATATTATTATCATGTACCTGCTTAGTCCATTCATTAAGTTTATTTGAATGTATTTCTCAATGTTTGCTCAGTGAACGGAAACGGAATAGCCGGTACATTGCTTCCACTCGCAGTCATAGTCATGGTCAACAGTGCATGCTCTACACCAACGGGGAACAAATTATGCCTAAAAATTCCGATCTAGTAGCTAAATCATAAACCTAACCACTGTTGCAGAAATAACGACAACTTGGGTCTCGTCTAATACCAGTCTTCGTCGTGTCTAAATTAACGTCAATCGTCAAGAACTCCTGATATTAATGGTTTTAACTTTAATTAATCGTATCTCAATCTCATCTCATTTTGATCAGCGTGACAATACTGCACACTCATCGCGAGTCATCATGCACTTAAATCCGATCTTAAAATGCCAGACTCAATTTGAAATGACCTTAGTCTATAATTTATATTAGTTTTTTTTCAAGTATCCTTCAACTTCCCTGTGCCAAAGCGACAACCTTCTAAAAACTATGATTATAATAAGCTTTGACACAGCTAAAAGAAACCATAAAATGTACAATATTTAATATATAAATGACAAGACATAATAAACATTTTTGGCAAGCGCTGATAATTATATATACGCTTGCACTATTCACAAATTTAAAGCATAGCCACACTCATCCCAGAGTGAAACATGTTAAAAATAAGCATCAATTAGCTGCAGCCCACTTTGTGAAGGCTGCATTTCGTGAGAAATAGCGAAGCTAGTCGATTCAAGAAATATCCATATACCTATAATATGCTTGTAATTAATTAGCCAGTAATAAAAAGACTGGCCTAGTTGTATTACGAAGCCAGTGGCATGCACAGAATATTCCTGAATCTTAATACAAACACAGTTACGCAGGAGATGCTTTGAGTCACTTGAGAGGCCCCTTGTTCTAAATTGGTTACATCATCCACGCCAATAATAAATCTAGTGAACTTGTAGTGGGAGAGGTTGATGTCTTCACACTTTTGCCCTGAGTCATATCGCAAATTTTTATTGCAAAAAAATGTGTTGCAAAAATACAAGCAAATTTTAGGTTATAACCACTTTATTTCCTGGATGACTAACGGCAACCCCCTCCACCACACAAGGGCAGCGTGCGCTCCTTCGTGAACGGCAGTGCTACAGGAAAAAAACATTTTTGCATCTCATATAATATACATCATAGCGTAGGCGAGACGTACTCGCCCAAAAAAAACCATATAAGTATAATGACGCCTTAGTTTAAGTGGAGCAAAGCAATAAGCATGACAAGGGAATGAATACATAATATTTTGATTAGGTATAAATACAATAGTAAAATAGCTCAACCAATAGGATTACCAATCTCGCAACGGTTCGATGATCCAATCTTAGCGTGGCGTCTTGTCTAAGACGCTACCAAAATGCATAATAGCATCATGCTCTGACTGAGCGTCAGCTTATCATCACCTTGTTTCTTCATCTTTTAGCGTCAACGTCATCCTCGTAGCACTATATTTTTGCACTATCAAGAGGGGTTAGTTACAAGATCTCTATATCATGTAATATGAAGTCATACATTTTGCATAAAATTTTGTATGCAACGGCTTCAGTCCCGTTGGTTTCTCTATAATAATAATATTAGCACGGCTGATTGCTGTGGGGGGCAGGTTGCTGTAGGAAAGCAATATTATGCTATCGAATTAGTTAGCTTCCAGAATCCGACCTATTGTGACCTATGACAGACTGTCGCTATATTATTTGCTTAGATGCGAGCTGGAAATTCTTGCAGCATCCACCAAATCTGGAATAGCATAGTGTCATTCATTCAACAAGATTTCGCAAGCGCTATCTTATCAGCTATCAGGTATAAACAAATTAGTCTAGAAAGTGAAGCTGTTCGGTGTAGACAATAAGATTAGCTCTCCCTAAAATACCGTTAATTGTATAAAAATAGGTATAAATAGGTACTCGTATTTTGAAATTACTAGATTTGTTTGTTTTTTAATGAAACTTGAATAGAAAAGAGGAGAGGATTCCAAATGGTGGTGGTCACATTAGTAGAACGCTGTGCTGTGTAAATTTTCCCATACAATGCAAAAGCCATTGTAGGACGACAATTGGCAGCCGAAATAACTTCGAAATCAACTTGTCTCCCCTCCTCCCATTAATTAGTACGTGATTATTGGAGAGAACTGTATATTCTGAAATGGAGGCAGAAGTGACATCACCCTCAAGAATGGAATCGCGACGACCACATGGAGAATTTATCATGTTTGACCAACAGTTTGGTGTGGAGTGGTATAACATTTTTCGAGTCACCTTTGTAATTGGCCATATCCTTGTTGTATACTCACTGATTGACATAGTCACTGGAGCAGTTCCAATTTGGACTCTTTTGCTGGGTAAGCAACTACTTTCTTAAAGTCTTAACGAAATGAAAATTAGGGCAAAACTGGTCATTATAGTATTAATCGCTGCTTTTTTATCCGTGTTTATAGACATTGTGTTGATATACACTGCGGGATTGGGAATCACCGTAGGATGTCACAGATATTGGACACATAAGACATTTAAAGCTAATCTGCCTCTGCAAGTGATACTCATGCTAATGCAAACACTTGCCTTCCAGGTAGGTTCTGAACACATTGTCAATCACAAACTGTCACTGTTCGGAAAATGACTCTATATTATGACTCCTGGTTTCTGGCAATTCGTATAGTTCACGATTTACAAGTGGTGCTTGACACACCGGATTCATCACAAGTATACCGACACCAATGCAGATCCACACAATTCCAACAGGGGATTTTGGTTTAGTCATATCGGTTGGTTGATAAATCCCAAGCACCCCGAGGTCCAAAAGAAGATTGACACCTTTCAAATGCTAGATTTGCAAAAGGACCCAGTTGTTAGATTTCAAAATAAGCATTACTGGATTCTTGCTCTGGTCATTTCCCTGATCCTTCCCACCCTAGTTTATCGCTGGATTTTTGCGATTACATGGGAGCAATGCTTCATGGCAAACGTTAGAAGATATTTGATGCAGCTGCATATCACATTTTCGGTGAATAGCGTATGCTCACCGGTGGGGAGAAAAGCCGTACGACTCGTAAGTACTTGTGGAATACACATGCAAAGAAATATGAATTACGATAATATGCTTCGAGTGTAAGATTTTACCCTCCTTTTACTTTTACAGAAATCTCTCCTCCGTGGACAACATTGCAGTTTCGTTCTTAACAAGTATGCCATTATATCATTGTTGAATGCAATATTATGTTGAACTCATTTCAAGCTCAAAAGTTGTACTAGTGACTTATATCGAACGATTCTTAATTTCTTAATAGCTGGAGAGGGCTGGCACAATTATCACCACTCGTTTCCCTGGTTAGGCTTTTAATTTTTAAAAAATAGTGAATTTATTTGTTTTGTTTGTTTGGTTTGTCTAAACCATTTGTTTAAAACTTTAAATGATCATATAGTCTTCTGACTTTTGTAGGGACTATAAATCTGCCGAATTTGGGTGGAAAGTTAACCTGTCCACCGTATTCATCGACTTTTTTGCTTGGCTGGGGTGGGCATACGAGATGAAAACTGTGTCGCATGAGATGATTTTGCAACGTCGACTCCGAACCGGGGACAAAAAACGGAGTAGGAAAACTGCAAGTAAATCACACAGTGCTCACAAGACGACTGATGACACGCTGTGGGGCTGGGATGACGAAAGAATGTCCTGCGACTTGAGACAAGTGACTCAAATTCTGCACAAACTTGTAAAAAGCAGATAAGCACTGCGATGGAAGTAGAATGTAAGTCAATAGAGCTTATTATTTCGGTGTGTTAGCCGAATCAACATAATCACACTTGTGTTCACACAACAACAGTCTTTTTGTGTGTGTCGTGCAGTGCACTTTATTTATAAGGAATTTCAAAAGAATTAAATTCTAATGTTAATATTTTACTACTACTACACTATTACCCATTGTATTTACTAACAAATCCCCAGCAAGCATAACCACTGCCGGGCATTGCTCCTAGCTAATCCATATATTAAGCATCAAGTCACAGAGCTTAAACTTATCAACTCTTAAATTCGGAAGAAAAACTATTTACAATCTAAGCTTACTCATCTACTCACACTACTTGTCTTGTCAGTAAAATCCGCACTCATTCATTTGTTTGAGTTGACGTTTTCGAGAAAATGAAAATCCCCCACTTCCCATCCCTTTCGCAATACACGAACGATAGCTCTTGCATACTTCGAGGTTGTGGGGGCTCCTTATCATTTTTCCGGGCTGCTATTAAGGCTTGCTGCTTCATCTCCGTTGGAATCTTGCTGTCATCAGATTTATACGGGTTGAACTCCACCCTGCGAAAATGGATTAATAAGATTAAACCAAAACCAATTAAGTAATTATACAACACTTTTGCTCTAAAAACCTATGCACCTCACTCATCTCGCTGTAACTCACCGATCTGGAAGCTGGCAGTCTGGAATTTGAATCAATTTTCTGACCCAACTCTTGACAAACATTTCAGGAAACCTGCTTTCCAACTTGTAAAATATTTTTTCGATCGAGTTCATGTAGTTTATTAGACGGATGGTTTTCGCCAATTTTGATGCCGCAGTTAGTTCCTGTAATTGCCACAATATTAACTAATTATAATTAATAATAATGCTTAACGATGAACAATAGCTACTTTGGAAATGTGTCTCGTATTGTTTGTGTATTTTCATGTGCATGCATGCCTTAATGTCATCAACGGCCAGACCGATTAAGAGATTAACCAAGAATAAGGTAATGGTGAGAATGAATATAGTGTAAAAGGCACAAGTCCCAATGCCAGCATTATCCAATGCTTCATTGTCAAGAGATCCTGCCATCATTCGCAGCACTTCAACAAAACTTGTAACCGGATTCTGAAACGGAGCTTTCTGTATTAAAAAAAATTTGCAGATAGTTAAGAAGCGCACTCACCCGAGGAAGATACTTTTGATATATTACACACACTTTCCCCACATATTTTTTTATCTTACCCCGGTAAGCATAACCGAAAAGGTCATTGCAAATCCAATTAGAAGACAGAGATAAGTTACGAAAAACTTTGCAAAATTTATGGATACCTAGAAAATTATAAAAGTTGAATGATACGCCATATTATTAAAAGTGAAAACTTCTATAGGTAGCAAAGATTTGCCGAGCTTTGTGCCGTTGCCGTACCTTGTATAACATTTCAACATAGATACCTAGTTCCGGATGGGGTGTAAAATACCAAATGGTATTAGCCCACGCAATGAAGATAGAGATACCAGACGCGGTCCGTACTGAAAACAAGGGGGTCTTTTCAGGAGCCGTGGGTGGAGCTCCACTCTCCAAAGAGCTAATTGTAAATAATGGGATCAGCGTAGTCAGAATGGGAAATACCTCAACGAAGTAACGAATCGGTCCGACTTTAATTTTCAGGGCGAAGGATTTAGTAAGAAAGAAGGTAAATCGAATAGCAAAAATAAGATACGCTCCAACCATTGCTACAATCATGGTAAACTCGTGAAAGCTATTGGAACTGGCCTCTTTAATTTCTATAAATAGTGATTAAAACCATTATTTGTTTAGAACCCTTCAAATGATCATATATAGTCTTTTGACTTTTGTAGCGACTTACCTGATAAATTTGAGCGATACGTCTTCTCCTCCATCAACTTATCCGCAAACGTAAATGACACAAATTTTGTGTAGCATAAAAGCTGAAGCATCTACAAAACCGAAAAAAGAATACCACCATCATTTGTTTAGAACCCTTCAAATGATCATATAGTCTTTTGACTTTTGTAGCGACTTACCTGATAAATTTGAGCGGTACGTCTTCTCCTCCATCAACTTATCCGCAAACGTAAAAGACACAAATTTTGTGTAGCATAAAAGCTGAAGCATCTACAAAACCGAAAAAAGAATACCACCCGGTTAAACTTTTTGGGGCATATATATATGGTTGTCTACTTTACTATATGGGTGCAACTCACATAGATAGCGAATATAAACCAGAAGATACGCCGAAAGGATTGCCATCTCAAGTGTAAGTAGGTTTGAATCGCAATCCCCTTACAATCTTTTAGCAGATCCTCTCTTTGTTCGGCGACAATATACTGAAGGAAGTACCGTTCCCCGGTTTCTGTTCGTGGCTTGCATAGCGCTTTGATAGGTCTGGGAGATGGGAAACACGATATTCACTTATTAATTTACAACGGATGCTGACAGCGAGGCTGCTGCTGCGATCCTGTATGTGCTCACCTCAGATTAATTCCCATTTTGCCTTCATCATTCCGCAATGTAATTAGCTTTCTTAAATGTTTAGAGTAGAAATTGGGCAGTCTTTCTTCCAATACGTTGATATCACTGCAGCAATACAATACGATAGTCATACAAAGTCCAAAGTTGGACCATGATAATCCGGATTAAAATGTGTATTTCTTAAGACATCTCATTGGTACCTTATTGATACATCCGGATTCGACGAGAGAAGTAAGTTACAGCATTCCTCAAGTTTGGCATTAACAGCGTACGTAAAGGCAGTTTTGTCTGTGGCGTCTCTCAAACTGAGGTCGGGTCTGTAACGCAGGAGGAGTTTCAACATTTCTACAACGTGACCCTCGTGCTGACCTAGGAAAGGGGAAACGGGAGTTAGTTTTAGAGGAGTAATTCATATATAACACTAATTTTACGATTTCTCATGGGACATA
>JAANSN010002807.1:0-21820 GCA_036850665.1 Dicranocentrus wangi
GTTTATTGGATTTTAATTATCCGTCAGGTACATTTCAACTATTTTATATTTTTGGGCTGGTTGGAATGGGAGCTAGAGACTTTTAAATTGCGTATTTGTATTATTTTTTAATCATTAGTTCCCGAAGCAATTTAATCCTCAATCAATCTCTTCAGTCGCAATAATTTTATCCCCAAAGAGAACGAGTTGATTTATAGATAAGAATTATAGTTAGCTAATGGACAACTGTCAACAAGAAATGGGAGCAAGGTTTTTGGTTAGATTAAAAGCAAAGGTTGCGTGTTCAATACAGAAATTGCAGTAGTTAGTTTAGTTGGTTGGAACTCGCCACATACATGGTAGTTAACAGTAATTAACCCTCTGACCCCTGTTGTGAGTTTTTAATATTATGACTTTTTTGAGTTCTTGTTGTTGGTTGTATACAATCATCTTCAACCAAATAAGAATAATTTCATAACTCTTCACATAAGAACTAGCATGATAATAATAATTATTATTTTTAATTTTGTACGTGCTGTTGTCTACGGTTATTTCTCCAAGGTTGTCGCTCGTACTGTTCTGGAGAGGTCATACCAAGTAGTCTACCGTCCCCGCTGTACCAGTGTACCACTTGCTCATCCGTTATTTGCCATTGGTAAAACATATTAATAATTTTATGACTTGTTCCCCTATGCCTTCATTACAAATTACATAATAATATTATAGTGTTATGTGCTCGTGCCCTGGATTTTGCATGCCACACAAAAGCAAAACATATGATCGTGGTGACTACAGGCAGAGCGAGCTGAAACTTTTTGATTTTTGAAAATTTAATAGTTTCTGATTCAATTTTTATTGTACAGAGGTTTTGGAGATACTCCCCCTTTTTTCGTCAGTCATCAAGGACGCGTGCTGTTGTCGTGTGGACAAGTTGTGGAAGGACTTTGATCATAGTCATCGTCACCTCATCCCGCGGGCCTTCTAAGGTGAAAGGATTATCTGCCAAATCAGATTCTCGGCAAATTGTCATCAGTCATCAGTTGTTTGAAGGTATAGGTAGTTAATTTCGAACGTTTTTAATTTAACCCTGTCGTCCATTAACCTGCCGTACATACGTTCTGTCTTTAATTCTTGATTTTTATTAACATTTTCAGACTAAAAAGATGATATATTTATGTATTTCATATTTGGGCTGATTGGAGATGGAGGTAGACTTTTTAATTTATCTAGATTTTTACTTGTAGAGCCAATGATTAGCTGCATTCACATCAATTTCACTTTCAAAGTGTAAGACATTTTGTTCAAAAGCTTCAAACTCAACGTATGACTTAGAAGTAAAAATTCTGACCATTCCCTGCTGGTGACCGACACTTTGATCCCAATCATTAAATCCCCAGGGTCTTTTCGTTCCCTTGATTCCACCGAAGTAATTTAATTTCAAGCATGTGATATATTTTTTATTATGATAGTTTGGTGGGCTGAAGTTGAGTTCAGAAATGCAAATGCAGTTAGTTGAAACTCGCAACATGGTAGGTAGGGATTAGATTAGTGTTTTTTGACTCCTATTGTGTACTTTTAATTTTGGTGAATTTAAAAAAATGATTGGGATTAAATGACGGGATTGTAATTAAAGTAACGGCAGTCGCCCTGCTGGCTGGTTCAGCTCCAGGTTCAGCTCCAATTAATTAGTTATTTGTTAGACCTTCGACCAAGCCCAAGTATGTCATATACATAAATATATGATTTTGCAAACTGGATAGACTCTAAATTAGTGATGAGGATAAGGACTAAGGACTACTAAATGAAGACATTGGTGTGGTTTTGAAATACTCATGACAATTTGCCTCATTATTTGTGTTTACTAGAAACTATGCAGCGTTGTCCATGTCACATGTAGGTTTATGAAGTTAGTTGGCATTTTCATATTTTCATTATTATTTTTAGTACTGTTTTTCCCATCCCCTCCCCTCCCCCAAATATTGGAAGAGGACATCTGACCCACTGCGAAAGTGGTGGGATGGGTGTACTTTGAAAATATGCATACATATATTAATTTTGATATATGTCGGAATTGTGACCCCTGCCCCAGCATGAAATGTTCACTGTTGTAATTGTCTATTATATGGTAGAAGGACTGGTAAATACTTATTGACTCGGTTTTGCTCATCGTGGGGAAGCAAAATAGTTGATTCTTGCACACTTTCAAAGTTTTCATAAATGTGTTTCAACTTCCTGTTTATCAACTCCTCCAGGTGGTGGTGGCTCACGGGTGGTGCGCGCTGATTATGCAATTTTGTCATCGGTGGTGGTGGTACTGACGTGACAATGGTAGACGGTACTGATATTTTAACGTCGCCAGACCTCAATTTCTGACGGGGTCACATTGTCACTCTTCTCGAGCTCCTCTCAAGTTTCTTTCAGAAGTTAGCCGGAGGTCACTTTCGTAGTCATTATAGTTGATCGTTCTCGCATTCCGAATTACTTGATAACCTGCCACTCTCGAGTTTATCCAAATTGTCGCCCTAGTCATCATCATGATCTTCAGAATGAGAGTAACGTGTAACTTTGGAGTAAACGTCTTGGAGCACTTTTGACAGCGGAACTGGGCTCAAAACCGTGTCGGACGTAGGTGCTTCCCCATTATTTGCACTCTCATTTGAAGTTACGGTCAGCCTTAATTCCTCCTCCTGCCACACACTTGCAGGCTTCAAAAGCTCATGACTTCCTCCCCATCCATTTTCAACTTTGTTAAATTGAGATTCGTAGTCATTTTTATTTCCTTCAATTGGGTCACATCTATTCTGTATCGAAGTCAAAGTCTGATGAAGGAGAACTTGGCCATTTTCAAGTGGTCATGCAGGGGTGACTATTAATAGTCTTCGAAATCATCATCAATTATTATTATTTCGTATGCTCTTGCTCCCAATTATGCGCGTCTCTCCGCTTTGCAAAATTAGGTGCTGGAGAGGGGCTGATCCAATTTTTTTTTTAAATTAAGGAGAGTACGACGAGACGCTAAACAGGTCCTTAATACGCATAAGGCCGGCGATATGTCCCGTTAATCTTGTGCTGCTCGAGTTGCAATTTGGTTCGGAAGCGGGCACACGTCTCTCGTCTAACATGGGATTTATAGTGAATGTTTAATCTACGGTTGTCCTCAAACGCATTCCCACATTGATCACGTACGACCTTTTCTTGTTGCCACCATGTCCGCTTAAATGAACTCTCAGCGTGTCCTGGCCGTTAAGTACCTTGTTTAACAAAGCCTCAAGATTCTTGTCATTATGCCAATACTTCTTCTGGCTCTGGAGCTGCTCTCCCGTGTCAAACTTTTTATCACAAGAGTCCATCTCATATCCAAGTTGAGCTCCAACTTTTGCTGCGTCCGTCCTTGATGGTGAGGATGTTTTCGGAGGCTGAAGTCCTGTCTGTAGTCACTGCACTTGCCAAGAACTGGGTCTCCCTCGGTGGCGTTCCAGATGTCCGCGTTGCAAAAGTAGGTGATGCAGTTGGGCTGATCGCAGCTGTGCACGTTTCACGACGATTCTGGTGACAGGGGAGATGTCCCCGTATGGAGGTCTTTTCAGTACTTTTCGCACACGGAACAAGTATGTTTTCTCCTCTTCGCGTTGCCCATACTAACGCCATTAGCCCGAAGGGGGTGGAGACAGAGCTGGCGTTGGGTAATCGATCCATGCTTGGTACACCTCTTTACGCTGTCAGCAGGATCCACGTTGCTAAGATCGTGGCAAAGGGCGCAGTGCTCCTTGTATTGAAATGCGGAAGAATATTCTATTTTTCAAATAGAACTTACACTTTGAGAGTATGTTCAGTCCCTTCTCCCATATAGGCCGGCAGCTTTTCTCACTTTGGAATAAGCCAGATTGATCAGTTGTCGTATGAATTTTACTCTTGTGCTGCTCGAGTTGCAATTTGGTTTGGAAGTAGGCCGAGCAAGCGGACACATCGCATCTTCAGCGGGATGTAGATTTTGGCAAATATAATTGGGTTCTATCTTTCTTTGACCCGTATTTGGTGACCTTTCAGTTGCTATGAACTAATAAAGTAGGTGGAGCGGGGGGCCCTGTGCAATTATATAAACCTTTGCCCATGGGGCTACCGCTGGAGCTGGCAGGTTAATCGGCTCGGGGTGTGTATTATGAGCTTATTGTAATTTGAAACAGGGATTAATTACTGATGGGAAGACGATCCTGTCTCTTGTTATCAGATGAGTCAAAAGTGTCGGTAAATTCTGGAAGGGTGTCGTCGCTGGACCGTGGTTCGGTAGAAGTGCTTGGCATGACTAAAACTGATATTTTGACGCTACTTTCCTCTTCCTTCCGCCACACCTTCCGCACTTTCCACAATTACCGTATATGTCAATCTCATCTCAGGCTCATACCAATGATTAATGATATTCAAATTCACAAATTCGGAGGTAACTATCCAAGTCATCGTTCTCATAATCCGAAGCACGTGATAATTCGTCAGGCTAGGCTTCATACAAATTGGGTTTATCATCACGATAACTTTTCACAGGGCAGCCACATATATTTTTTAAGGAGGAGGAGGAGTCTTGGAGTGCAATTTTGACAACGGAAGTGGGTTCGAAGTCTGACGATGGAAGAAGTCCCTCGTCTCCTGTTGCATCTAATCTCGAGCCCTCTTCTTGGCGTGTCACTTGAAAGCTCCAGAATGTCCAGTTCTTCCGCCCCCTTTTCAGAACTGCTACGTCTATTTCTTCAGTTACATTTTCTGCTTGGGATTTGGTTGTTAAAGCTGAAGTTTGTCATCGTCAATCGTCATTATTTTGACCCCTTTCCGACTGATCAAATTAGTTTGTCGATTAGTGTCGAGCACCTCCTTTTCACGTGGTACCTCAAATTGTGCTTGTGAGTATAAGACCCGTTGCAGTGCCGACAATATTCTCCGTGTGGGTCCTCATGTCATTCGCCGACGTCTCTTTGGTCATTCACTTCTTCCCTCAGGTGTCGGGCAATGGAATTCCCACGGGTTCGTTCCAGCGTGTTCTTGATAATGACGATGGAAGAGTTAACCCAGTCTTATTTAAATGGTTTCATCATTTCATTTCACCAATACTTTTTCTTGTGACTCTGGTCTGGAGGTCCGCCTCCGTCTCACACGCTTTGTCGCAACGGTCCACCTCACACCCAAATTGCCCAGTCCAGTTCCATCTTGCGCGCAATAAATCGATGCTGGTTGACGAATTTTCGCTCTTTGAATTCCTTTCCACAATCCTTGCACTCGTGCCACTTGTCATTTAAAGGTTCCCCTGTGGCGTTCCAGCTGTCCGAGTTGCAAAAAGTATGTGGCGGAGTTAGGCTAATCGCAGCTGTGCACGTTCTCACAATGCCACTTCAGTGGAGTGGGCTTCAGGCCACTGTCAACTGACATTGCGGTAACAGGCGAAATGTCCCCGGAGGGAGGTCGTTTCAGTAAAGTACTTTTAGCACTCGTAACAAGCATATTTTCTCATTTTGATTTTGCCCAAACTAACGCGATCAACTCGAAAGAGAGAGGTGTATGCTGAGCTGGCGTTGTGTACCGGCTGAGGATCCGTGCTTGGTACAGCTCGTCACACTGCCGACCGGATCTATGTTGCTAGATCGTGGCAAATGGCGTTGTACTCCGTGTATTGAAATGCGGAAGAATAATCTATTTTACAAAAAGGGCACTTACACTTTGAGTGTGTTCAGTCCCTCCTCCCATCCAGGTTGGTTGTTTTTTACCTTAGAAAACGCCTGATTGATCGGTATTTTGTATAAATTTTACTCTTGTGCTGCTCGAGTTGCAATTCGGTTCGGAAGTAGGCCAAGCAGGCGGGCACATCATATCTTTACATTTCAGCCAGATCCACATTTGGCAACAATAATTGGAGTTCTATTTTTCGTGGGCCTGTATTTGATGAACGTTCAGTTGCTACGAACGGATAAAGCAGGCGGAGCAGTGGGACTCTATGCAACTTATCATGAGCTGTTCCACTGTTGGAGCTTTTAAAATAAGATGAGGAACTATTTGACAAGCTGGTTCCACGACAAGTTCTTCTATAGCCAAATGAAGAGATATTGAACTTTCAGCATTTTCCGTCGGCAGTGATGATTGTAGCGCATCACCTCCCATGTTCGTCCATTCGAGCGTTTATTACAATTCCGATTCCGACATGTGCAAATTTTTTCAAATAAAATATATGCAATTTCTTGGTATGCATAGGTAATTGAGTAAAAATAACAATGATCTCAAACAGGTCATTAATAACAGAAATTTCCGAAAATTGATAAATTATTCTTCATCCACGTATTTTATGGGAGTAAACTTCCCATTTACATAATGTCCATATTCAAAATTCAAACTTTCAAATTCTAAAACAATTTTAATTTTTGTAATTTATAGGTTCCTAGCTCTGGTTTAAACACTAGGATTGACCATAATGGCGGAGGCTAAGGTTTCATTGCTTGTGCTAACGCAGGAGGTAGTTAGATTTTCTATTTCCTAAACATATAATATAATTTCAACGCTTCAAAGACTTGTGCAAAATTTATCCTAACTTTATTGGTTTTTGACAGCAAATGGAGGCTTACGGTATGGTTGTATCAGAAGGAAGGGTCCACCTGTGGGGTCCCCTTAAAGAATCTTGCGTGATTAATTATTATAAACACGTTGTAACTGTCAGAAGCAACTTGATCGTTTATAATTCGGAAAATCATGTTGTGGCTCATGAAACGGATTCCTATGAAGAAGCAGTAAGAGTTTCCAAGCGGCTCCTCGAAATTTTTCCTCATTTTGAGGCAACAGGTCTCTGGATTACGGCTGAAAATCTCCGGAAAATAGCAGACGTTGCATGTAGATATGAAACTTACAATCACGCCCATGTCGCAGCAGCTGCGAATCTGCCATATCATCTCGAAGAAAGAAATTTTAAGCAGGCATACAGCAGAGTAGAGTCCAGATTGGCCCAATCCCTTCTGCATGTATCCGTCCTCCATGCAAAACTTCCCAGTTTCTATACTCTCACTACTAATGACCTTTTTGGGCAAGTTGTTGATGATGTGGACAATGACGGAAACAACATTCTTCACATCGCAGCTGCGTGTACAGACTTTGCAGTGTTGGAAAGCGTATTCATGCTACTGGACTTGACAATGCGAACTCAATATGACAGAAATAAACTACGGGAAATGTTGATACAATGGAATCATGAAGGTTTGGCTCCAATACACATTGGGACTATGAACCGTAATAGGAAAGGAGTGTTGGTAAGGAACTTTTATAGATTTTATAGGTTTGGTGGAGGGTTATATAATGTATTTTGAATAAATAATTTAAATTCAACGCTATATTTCCTCTTTTCCTTAGGCGATGATGAAGAGTGATTTCCGAGATTACATAAAGGACATTCCCACAAGGCAAACTAGAGAAACGCCAGTGCATTTGGCAATTATTGATCATAAGTTGCTGTACCAGTTGCTAAAACTTGGGTCTAGCCAAAAATTAATGGATCATGAAGGATTAGTTCCGCTAGAAAAATCGGTCAACCAAAACTATGATGATTCCGTCAAAGCTCTCCTTATGTTTGATGACAGAAAAAATTGCCGAAAAACATCTGCTGAAGTAAGAGATATGAGAAAGACGGTGCTGCTTCATACGGCGGCACAAAATTGCAATGTGAATATATTAGTAAGTCTGATCATATTTGGGGAGCACCTTGAAGTAAAAAATGAGAAGAATCAAACTCCCCGACACATAGTTGCTAGTTTAGTAACCAACCACAAATGTAAAGGAATCGCGTTATTTTATCTCGTGGCACTGGGTGCCCGACGTTGTAAAAGTGATGTTGAGGGCTGCCAAGATGGCTGTAAGCATAATGGAATAAATATTGGGGAACAACCTCCTAACTGGCCAATAAGCGTCTTTGACACAGACTCTGACGGAAAAAAGATATTAAGGCACGAAATAAAAGATGACGAGGATGTTTGGATCAGCGACTTCTTGAAAGCCAGCAATAACAAAACTGCACCAAAAAATATTCTGAACGGTCGGCTTCTTTGCTTAGACGGAGGAGGACTACGAGGAATCATTCTCACTCAAATGCTGGATTTCATAGAACAAGTACGTCGCGATATTATTGGTTTCATTATTTTAGGTTTCTTGTCCAATATATATTTACTGATGTGATTTTTTCTATAGATGTTCTGCGACGGCGGATCGATCCTAAAATATGTGGACTGGTTGGCAGGAACGTCAACGGGAGGGATATTAGCCCTCGCCCTGGCCAGGGGATTCAATGCCATTGAGGCACAATCGCTGTACTTGAGTTTGAAAGAAAGAGCTTTCTCTGGAACCCGTACATATGACGGTAAAATTTTGGAATCGCTCTTAAAGGAAACTTTCACTGAAACAGCAAAAATGAGCGAGATTGAAAATTTAAGGTACACACAATCTTACGAAATTCCGAAATTTTTCTAAAATTAAGTGTTCTGATTTCTCAGTATCAAGCAATATAATCAGAAAATTTAACATGCAAAATGATTGGGATGAGCTTTTAGCATTTAGTTTGGGAAGCTAGCAAACGATTTACAATTTTTCCTGACGCTTATTTCAGCATTACTTGTTTCTGTTTTACTCAAGGACGTTAAATATTACTATAATTGTAGTTACAAAATCGTATTCAAAGTTGTGTCATGACTTTATTGTACCTAGATTTTTAGCTCTTTGCTATGACTTCCAAGGATTATTAATATCCCATTTCTAATTACGAAGCATACAAAATTCGAATACTTTGGTTGTTATACGTAGGCTTTACATTTTAATAGTGCAAGTGTGGTAGGTAGCACATTCGTATGCACAATCATGATTTTACACTCATATTATTCCCGACTTTCAAGAAAATTACCTTAAGTAAAATCTAACTGGTTTATAATTTTCAAAAGATACTAATCAAAATATAGCTATCAAAATTTCGTTGTGTTATCGAGATATTCCAAAATTGAATATCAGATCTAAAATAACTCTCAGCATAACTTCACTTTTTTAATCTTTACCACATTAAAACTATATTATAGATTAACTGCACAACAGCAGCAACCTCATATCATAATATAGGCTTTAACAATGATGTGAGTATTTATTTTTTGTAACAGAGTAATGATTATGGCAACCAAAGTGGTGAAACGTCCAGTCGACCTGGAGATTTTCAGGAATTATGAAAAGCCTTTCGCTCCTAAGGGGAGCTATCCGAACCCCAAAATGATGCCAATATGGTTGGCAGCATTTTTGACAGGTGCTGCGCCATCCTATTATACTTTGAGTTGTGATACTCACTGCGATGGTGGGCTGGTTTCAAATAACCCCACCTTAGATGCCTTGACGGAGATCGATCACTTCAAAACGGCAAATGGCGAGGAATATACGGTATGATTTATGCAAACTGGGATTTTACAACCTTAATAATTATTGCACAATAACGTACTTAATATTACCGGTTTACACATTTTCCCATGACTAAATACCTAAAATTCAAATCTCTACTTTATAGATTACTTATTTCATATCCATTCTATTAAGTAGAATGTTGTTTCAATATCTGTACATTCAAGATACAAGAATATTCTGAACGCCAATGCCAATCTCGGAACTTGTTAAATTTCAATTTTGATCATGTTGTTGTTTGCTAGCGAATTTTTAAACAGAAATTGGTGAAGTTTGAGTAACAATTGTTTTTGTAAAATTTGGTGGAATTGAATGTTTTTGTCAAACGTGATCATGGAAATGTGAAAAATGTGCAATATATTTTGACATATAATATATAATAAGCCGGTTTGATTTTATGTTACAGTGCCCTTCAACAGTCCTTTCATTTGGCACGGGTGTCCCACCGGCTGAACCCTGCAAGGCGACAGACCTAGATTGTAGGTACCCAGGGAGCCTAAGAGGTGGTTTGGAGGCCGTATGTTATGTTGGAAACGCTGTAACACTAGCTAAAGTCGCAGTCCAACAAATGACGATGGCGTACGGTGTAGTAGTAGAAAGAGCTCGGTCTTACTGCCATACAAATAAAATACCCTTTTCACGGTTCAGTCCAAAATTGGGCGTCGGAGTCAAGCTTGACGAAAAAGATAATGAAGTACTTTTAAATAGTATGTTCCAAGCAAGGGTATCTTTTGCATCAAAATACGAGGAATTTCGGTATCAGTTCGAAAATCACATGGGAGGACCAGCGGGATCTGACGAAACATAAAGCGTATTTCTGAAGGAACAAATATATCGTGAATTGTGGTGGTAATTTGTTAATCTTTTTTGCTTAGTCACTCGTTTTAATGTTACCCAATCACATTACCAAAATCTCAACTCAAAAAATCTCAAATGAAATAATTAATTCTCAATGGTTAGTTTCCACTTTGTAATATCATTCAAAACTTTGAATTAGCTACAGGTGTGTAATTTCCCAATTTCCCAATTCTAATTGTATTATATTTTTAAAAGCCTAGTTCAAAGCAACTTTTAGTCGTGTTTCTACAGAAGATTGTGAAATTGTCAAATGGTATAGTTACACATTTATCATATTGGCACTTGTAATAGAAAATTTTAGAAGCAACATCTTTGGTAAGAATAGGATTTTGACAACATTTTCGTAATCGATTTATTGTCAATTGTATAGTAGTATTGATTGATTGATCGAATTCAAATCAGGGATTGTTATCAAAAGAATGTTATTTAGTACGCCAGAACTGTTGTTCATAGCCTTTCATGTGTCTGTTTATATAGTCATGAGTCAAGAATTGAACTTCCAGGTAGGTAGCAAATTAGTCTGTATCCTTCAGGCTAAAACTAGATATTTGTTAAAAATTTGTTTGCAGCATTTTAAATTTATGAATGGTCTCTTCAAACTTTTATTAACTCTAACTAGAGAGCGAATTTGTAATATTATATTTGCCTATCTGCTCAAGTTTATGTATTATATGTGATGTTATTTGAAATAAAATTTGCAAGTCGCCATGATGGATGAATTGATGCTATGATTATTTTAATTAAAACACCCTTGAGTATTTTCAATAGTTCTTACAATAATACACCAACTGAACGTCTCAGCTGCTTCGGGATTTTTTAAGTAAGCTACGGCATCACTGACACAGAAAGGATTAAATTCCCGAATGTTTTTTGACAGTCAACGTTTGCGCAACATAATACTTTAGCAATAATTATAATAGGAGAGAAAAAACATGCAAAGTTCATATTATGTTATGTAGTCATCTCGATGGTTCCATCCAACTTCGGGAATACTTTACAATTCGAGAACATTATTAAAAACGCTAATTTGCTACGAACCCTTCACCTTACAGCCCAACACTAAATTCTTTGATATAAAGGCAAACAAGCGCAATAGTTAATAGCAAAGCGGATAAAACATCTAAAAGCCGTCAGCCGATTTCAATGAACTGACAAAATGGAAAATCATACCTAGTGGCCAGGGAAGGCTGGATGAAATTGATTAATAAATTATCAATATTTCTAACATTATTATAATTAGATGTCTTGCGCTTGCGATTCGCTAGATTTTGCGACGTCGTGGTAAGAAAGTGGTTGTATAGTTACTTATTGTAAGTAGTTTTATCTCGTCCTTATTCAAATAAAAATGATTGATAAAATTGGAATTAATAGTAATAACTAATTAATTAGCATATCATAATAAGCCTTTGCGTGTGCTCTGTGTCGAGGAGAAAAAATCTGAAGCTTCCCCAAGCTCGTTTCTAGAAAAGTCTTGAAAAGTATCTAAAGCTTACCTACGCCACGTTTACGGAGTTGCGTTTCTTGATTGAATTAAGCGTTTATATCGGGAGATAAATGTGTTTTGAAAGGCAAAAGGAATTCCTGGCTCTCAGGCTCCCTCCATATCGTAGACCTGTGATGTTTGTGAGGCTTCTCCAGAGAAGAGGCGTGGGTTTAGGAAGTGCCGGCTGGTCGTGCCGGACGCTTGGTGACAGTTCCATTAGGATGCGTTATAGCGAATAAGAACAATGGATTATTAAATGTTTTACAGTTGGGCAAGCATCAACGAGGTTCAACTCCAGAGAAAAGGGACGAGGGAGACGACAAACTCTGCAGCAATGTCTGAAGTTTCGTTCGATCCCTGTTCTCATTGGTGTCGCCTTTGCCTTCCCTCCACCAGTCCGAGCAGGAGTGAGAAGTTCCGAACCTCCACATCGTGGCCCCCACTTCTGAGCAGCCAAAGGAGTCGAGTGGAGGGGTCACTGCTGCATGGCGTCCAACTATGAGGGGACAGGGCCCAGTGCCAAAAATTTTAATTTCAGTCTAGACCGAATGACGCTTTGGCCGCCACGTCATCCCATTTTTTTGCACCCGGGTTGCACCTCCAATGGGAAACAAGACCCGAACGCCCTTTGATGACCGTGGTGAGGATCATGTTATGCCTGGAGTGTATGGGGTCCGAGAGCCAACCAAGGGGATGGGATGGTCAGCGATGCACGGGATGGGCAGTTTTGCAGCAGAACCTCGTCCTACGTGTGCAAGATCAGGGGTTTCGCTAGGCCAACGTCCTTGGCTAGCGGAATCGCTCTAAACCAGACACAAGAGGGGATTTATTTGACCTACACAAACATTCCTATGTTAAAGGTCATGTCATTTAACCCCTCCATCCAACTGGCAGGGTGTGCTTTTTCCCCAAATGATTTAAAAAACAACAGCTCCGCTTCGGATCCGGACGCGTTGACTCTGTTCCTCGGATACTTATTATTACAGCCGCAAAGGTAAAAAAAAACTTGATTTTCATATAAAATCTGATTGTCATTTAAAAACAATTTTTGTGTAGCATTAACAATTCCTAAAAATAGTTTTATTTTTGTGTTTCAGGGGAGTTTGTCGCTGTCGGAGGATTCTCTCTTCTCTCAACTTACTCTTCTCATTTGAGCTAAAGTTAAAAAAATCCCAATAATTTAGATGCTACTTGAAAGCCCAATAAAATCTTATTGTTGTTAAATTGTGGGTTTGTTTGTGGGTGTCATGTCATATTCATTTCACTTGAGCAACTCTTTTGCCAAACTTTGTCAAGAAACACAAAAATGGTTCGCATGAGAACATAAAATCATTTTTAATTGAATATTGAAGACTATACAGTGAGTAAATTTTTTTCACAACCTAAAAAGACATTCATAAAATGCAAGTAAAATTCACTTCATAGAACAAAAAATGAAATTTAGCAGCACTGCAGTCATTATAGAAATTTGCAAAGGATCAGAAGATCAGGTAGAGTTAGTATGATGCACATACATGGGTGAATACAAATTTAAAAATGTTGTGGGTTGGTGGGTTTGAATTGGATTTAACAATTAAACATTTTTGGAATGACACCGAGGGCAGGTATGGGCGTGCTGGATTGGACACGAATGAAGCATGGAACGTAACGTAACCAGTGGTCCAGCACTGTACGGGTTACGGGTACCTCCAACCCTCCTTCTCATTCAATGGCTTCTCGAACCCGCATGGGATCTAATGACGGACTGATTCCAAGCCCATCATGCTTTGAGCCATAGACAATTTCATTAAAAAATGTTTTCTATAACGAGTGAGATCTAGGATGAGCCTCCTCAAGATTGAAGCAGCTCAAGTACTGTTATACCTATGCCCATTTTATAAATATAAAAAAACCGTCCTCTATTTAGTAATTGTTCCATTTGTTTCGAAAAGATGGGACATCGGACATCTATGTTGGACATCGGATTTTTTTTCTTTTATGCATGGCATAATATAATAGCCATGTGGCCTATAGATGAACCTGACAAAATGCTACTCTTCTTTTGCCATCTCCATCATCATCATCATCATCAGCAATCCAAAAAGAAGACAACGGACGAGGACCACCAACAGGGCAAGTTGGATCGATCCAGAGAAAGTAGTACGGCAGCAAATCCAAACGTTTTAATAACGTTTTGTTTACAAGAAGAACATTGCATTATTGCATTGGCAGCACACATTATGACACAAAGACACATTTTTTTTTGGCTATTCCACTTCCACTCTCCACTCGAACTCCACAATTTAAGAAGTGAATCTCATTTCTCGTCGCTGTTTTCATCATATTATGTATCATTAAAATAATCACTTCATTTTTTTGTTTTGTAGTTGCATCTGTCGATTGTCAACTATCACCTGTCACTGTCACACCGTCTGTGTGTGGAAAAATTAAGTAATAAGGTAACCTCTCCTCTTCTGTTCTGTCACATCTCGCCTGTCAACCTTTTCTTCAGTTGCTTAAGCGCCTTTCAAAAAAAGAAAAAAAAATCGGCAAAAAATGTCTGGTCATCATCAGCAAGATAGCGGGCAAGGTAAGTTTTTGTTTTAACCGAAGTTAATTATAGTTAAAAATGTTCACGATGGTGTTGGTTGCGGTGTATCATGCCATTCACCATTACATATATTTTATAATTGTTAGGTTAGTGATTATGGTTGTGTCTGTGTGACTGACTGACTGTATGTATGACAGTGACAACAAATGGTAATGTTGTATTTTTTTCAATTTTTGTATGAAATGCACAGGTGGTCACTTCTCTGGTGTGGTCGCAGGGAACTCCCCAGGAGGTCAAGATGACTTCTTGGGGCAAGGGCAAGTGTCAGCAGATGACTTGCCAAAAACTAATAATATTCGAGTCGGTGTGACTATTCTCGAGGCCGTTGAAAAGGTCTATGGGTATGGGCATTCCCATATCATGCCAAAGCGATTGGATTTACGGCGAGCCCATGAAGAAGGGCAGGGGCAGGATGACTTGGAGGAGTTGGCTTCTTTATCATCCACTTTGCGCCTTTCCCCTCAGGGGATATTCGAATTTTGGATGGTTCCTCTCCAGCAGGAAAGCAGAAGTTTGATGTGATGACAGCTCAGAGCCTTATCTACTCCACTCCAATTGCCTATGCGATTTATGATGATGGAAACATTTTCGAAATACTGTTTTGGGACGGAGGGGGAGGGTACTGCAGAGGAGTCAAGCTTGGCGTTTGTCAACAGGAGGACGTCCCCCGGGTTAAAAAGGAGCTTGAAAGGCTAACGGCTGCATTAGATGTCAAGAGTGAAGTTGGACGTTTGAGCTCTCGGTCTAGACTCGGGTAATGGAATACTTTTCAACTATTTCTATTTTTTTCTACTATTGTCTACTATATTTTAAACTAACTAGTAGTTTAAAAAATAATTTTGCTATTTCCATAGCTGGTTTATAAAAGATGGAGGTGGTCAACTATTCCCTGGAACCGAAAGACGGCATAACTACCACTTCAAACGTGAAGAAGGGAGTGATAATGATCAAAATCAAAACAGAAACTTGATTGAGCAGCAAGGACGACGACGCCACCAACCTCCGACTCCAGGTGCTGAGGTCAACAAAAGAGATAACGTTGGTAAAAACAAAATATGCTCATTTCAGGCAATACATTAAATATTAATGGAACGAAAAGGAGTTAATTGCATTATTACAATTCACACTGGCTTAATTCTTCCTTTTTTACAAGATTATGATGACCGTGAGGAATCCGGAGTCAATATGTCTGTCACAGTGGTGACACTCATTGACACTCCTTTTGTTGCCAAAAGGGTGCCTCCTGATGCGCTCAAGGATATTTCACTCCAGGTCTCCAAGGATGAAATTTTTCGATTTTTTACTCGGGCCATAAGGGCAGAGGGACGGGAGTTGCCGGCCATGACGCTCGAGTATGCGTCACCTATTGCAATGCTCGCGATGAGAAATGGGTCGATGGTGGAAAATGGGATGTTTGAGATTTTATTTAGGAATTTGAAAGCAGTTAGGTTCCAGATAGTGGAGCCTAAAGAGATTACATATTGGCTTAAAAATGCAATCATCTCTCGCTCATTGTTCCCCCCGGCCTGTGTGAAGCGTTACGTTGGGCAGATGCAACATCGGATGGGGTATGTCATTCAAACTTTTTTGTCTTTCCAGTTAATTGTCGTTTTAACTGTGTAGTTACCGTTATTACCGAATTGTAATTAAATTTTGGCTTTTTAAGTGAAAATGTAGCTAAATTTTATCTTTTTTTATTATGTGTGTTTATTTTGATTCTAGTTGGTTTAATGGTGAATACCATTATTTATGCGGAACGGACTGAATGCAAGAGAGAAAAGAGAGAATTAAGAGAATGCAGACCTCTCTCAAAAGGATTAGAAGGATTAATAATCTGCCAGTTTGGCCTATGAAATGAAATATAATGTATAAAACACGTGGTGAATTGAATACGTTTATCCTCTTGTTTGTTAAATTAATTTCGCTGATATCCATGTCAAAAGTACTACTACTTAATATTTTTCGAGCCATTTCTTATGTAATCTGAATCTGATATTTACGTATAAATACATAACCCACATTTGCACATCTATGTAAATATAAATATTATGCATTTTCTTAATATTCCATATTTAAAAAAAAACAAAATTTTCCCTTCTCTTTCCTTCATAAACACCTGAAATGTGTTTGTTTGCCTTTGTCAGTGTGATTTTAAAACAAAAGTTTATTAATCATTATCATCATTTCCTCATCAATCATCATCATCTTCGCCGGCTTAAATTGCAATGCATGCCGCCACACTGCCAACAACCATGCATGCATGTAATCATGATGATGATAATTGATGAAGATTTAGTGCATGCGCAGTGCCTACGCGAGTTGTCCTGGCCCTGGTGCTCGCATCAATTTCCCGGTCCCCTAGCACCCAATTAGTATTAAATTTAAATTAGTTCATTATACATATGTATTCGTATTTCTATTTGCGATTACAAACATGCCAAACTTTTAGCAAGAATCAATTTCCAAAGCTGGGAATATCCTTTTAACAAACAAAATAAAATGATCCCTCGTGAAGATATTTAAAATCAAACAAATTCGGTTTTCGAAATTAACGTTCACTTGGCATTGCTCGATTACACATTAAATTTTGGCCTCAGCACATTAAATGAATGTACATGAAAGTAAATTGTCTGATTCAGCCGAATAGCAATGTTTAAAATATACAGCAGTTTGAAGAAGCGCAACCCATCTTGATTACATATTAGTGTGTTGCTTTCACATGGAGTGTATCGCGCAATTGCGGTAATTCGACGAAAACATGATAAACGAAGGCCAAGTCTGCGAGCGAAGCGAGCAAAAAATTTGTATAAGTCATTTAGATTTTATTGACAAAAAACGCGACATTTTTGGTTGGTAAGTTTTACTTCTTGTCCCGGCCCCTCCCTACCCCTACCCTGGTTTTAGCAACCACCCAGGTCCAGCGTAGTTTAGGCCCTGAGTGCATGTGCACCCAGCATTCTCCTTCATCTCTCTCCCTCCTCTCACGTCACTTATATATGATTCCTCCATAATATACAGGGCTTTCTTTAATGCCCGCACCTATTTGGGAATTACATGGGACAATTTTCGTTGTCATTGCACCGTTCAAGGCAACTTAACAACTGAAACTTTTTTTCCATGGTGTTTCCCATGTAATTTCCCATATATGTGCGGACATTAAAAAACGCCCAGTATATCCTCCATATATCCTAGGAGGAGGAGAGGGATATAGTCGGAGTAAGTCAGAAGTCAGAACGATCCTCCAGAGTACGGCAATGTTAAGATTGTATTACGAGTCAGCGTGGGAAGGGGTTTTGGGGCAGTCCGAGATACTTTTCTCCTCAATACATTTACAAGGCGAGTTTTGATTATTTTTTTTCAAACGCTCATATTTTAAAAACAGGATGCCAATTTTAAATTCCCAAACTAGAAACATTATGTCAATAATCTGAAGAATACAAAAATGTAAACGTTTGGCAGACTCAATAAAGGTTTCACAGACTTTTATGATTGAGTTTGAGGGAAGGCGATTATTGCCAATGCAATGCTTTTAAATGGAAAACTAGTTATAAAAACACGAATGAAAGTCAGGGAAGCCATAGCAGAATTCGCCATATATTGACATTTTCTTGAAGCTTACTAACTGGCCTTCATTTTGTAGTTCGAAAAAAAAATTGACAAATTCATGATATACCCTTAAACAAACGTCATATATAATACTTACTTAACATTTTAATAACGTTTTGTTTACGTAAAAAGCATTATTGTCCGCAACATCGCATCAGCATTTCATCATCATTCCCATTTCCGATTCCGATACAGGCGAGAGGATTAGCTATCCACACAATTCCAGAAAGTATATTTAAACAGTTTGTATAATTGTAAGAAGTGTCAGACTAATAGTCTTCAGTCAGTCAGTCGGTGTCGTCACGCCCCTCCTGCCTGTCTGTGTGTCTTGTCTTGTCAAAAGGTCAACATTATTTTACGTACTACTTTTTTTCAGAGTTGATTGATTTATTTCGTCTGTTGACTGTCAACTGTCTTCAAAAATTGGAGAGAAAACAAAATGTCTTCTTCTGGTCAGAATTCCGGACAAGGTGGTGGAGGAGGTGGAGGTAAGTTTTGTTTAAAAATAAATATGAAAGTTAATTAGCTAAAAGGGGTGGTCAGTGGTGGTGGTGGTGGTGGTGGTGGTGTTTCTCCAGTCGCCTGTGCCAGTCACCCGTACCATGTCACCATTGTCACCGTCACCTGTCACAAAATATTTTTTAATTGTTAGTCATTTTTTTGGATGGATGTCAGCAGCAGTGGTTGGTTCGCTGGTGGTTTTGATTGTGACTAATAATAAATAATATATTTTACCTGATTTCAGGAAACGGAAACGTGTCTCGTGGTGGTGAGGTCAGCATCATTGAAGACTTCCCAAGTAGTGGCTTCATGGAGGAGGTTTCACTCCTATTCCCTCCTGCTGGGGACAGCACCCTCGAGCTTTTGGGGAGGGAAGTGGAGGAGGAGGAGGAGGCAAAGTCGGGTGTTCTCGAACTAGCTGCTGTGACCATTCTCGAGGCTGTGGAAACTAACAACTGGGATGGGAATAGGAAGCCGAAGCGATTGAATTTGTGCCTTCTTGGTGATGAAGGGATGGACTTGGAGGACATCCCCGTTTGCACCCTGCGTCTTTCCCCCCAGGGGATATTCGAATTTAGGATGGCTCCGCTTGGAAAGCAGTTTGATCGGAGGGCAGCAGTCCTCCAGACTCTTTTCTACTCCACTCCAATCGCTTACGCCGTATATGGAAATGTCTTTGAAATCCTGTTTTGGAGCAATGGGGCCTTCAAAGGGGTCAGGTTCAGCGTTGACAAGGAGGAGGACATTTCCCGAATGGAAAAGTACCTTGAAGGGCTGACGGCTGAAGTGGATGTCAAGAGGGAAGTGGAAAAAATGAAGACTCGAGGGTGAGGGTTTGTCGTCATGACTAGACTGTGTTTTATAGTCACTTAAAATAGTCAATTATTATTGGTTTGATTGTTGTATTGAATTTATAAATGAATTATAATTGATTATTAAAATTACTTTGGGGTTTCTTCAATAGCTGGTTTATGCCGAATAGTGGACTTAGTGGACTACTAGCAGTGCATGAGCATGTCAGCCAGCAGAACAACTACTACTTCAAACGTGAAGGAGGAGGACGGGGTGGTGGAGGTGGTGACGAGGCCAGCAACAAAAAATGGATTGAGCAGATGGCTGGTAATTAATTTAGCTCCTCCCAGTTCAAATTCCAAATTCCATTTCCAAGTTTCCAAAATTAATTCATTAGTTTTTTTTATTTGTTTTTTTTTTATAAGATTGTGTCCAAGAGTCCGGACTCAACTTGTCCGTCACCGTGATGTATAATTAATTTAGCTCCTCCCAGTTCAAATTCCAAATTCCATTTCCAAGTTTCCAAAATTAATTCATTAGTTTTTTTTATTTGTTTTTTTTATAAGGTTGTGTCCAAGAGTCCGGACTCAACTTGTCCGTCACCGTGTTGTCCCTCTTGGACACCAACAACTTTGTTTGCAATCTGCCTCCAGACGCCCTCAGCAACATTCATCTCCAGCTGTCCCACAAGGATGGGATTTGGCGATTTTTCACCCGTGCCGTAGGGGCGGAGGGACGGGAGTTGCCAGCCATGACGCTCGAGTATGCGTCGCCAATTGCAATTTCCAGTCATGATGGGATGATCGAGGTTTTGTTCAGGAACTTGAAGGCAGTGAGGTTCCAGCTTCGGGAGTCTGCGGAGATTTCAGCTTGGGTTCGAGGTGCAACCATGACTCGACTCTTCCCCCAGGGGTCTATGAGTGGTTTGGTTTNCAGGGGTCTATGAGTGGTTTGGTTTGGACGATGAAAGAAAAAATGGGGTATGTCAACAAAATGTCAAATGTGGATTGATCTTCTTTTTTTCCAGTGAATTCTCATTTTTGGTAGTTTCATTTTGTTTTGTATTATATATTTATATTTTTAAATTTCAGTTGGTTTAATGGCGAGTACTATTATTTATACGACTCAGAGGCCCAACGGTCTGATTTTGAACGTGAACGCCACAGACGGATGTATGACGACGAGGAGGGGAGATATTCGGATTATTAATCCATATTATTAGAATATTATTATTCCAGCTTGGCAAAAAAAATGAAATGAAATATTATTGTTTTTGCCAGTTGTAGAAACCTTGTCTCCTCATTTCTGTTACAATAATTTTGTTGATACTCATGTCAAATATGTACTTTTCAGAGCCATGATTGATGTTGTATTCAGAATCAAGTTTCAAATAAAGGATTTTGTATTGTAATAATATATAATTATTACAGAGGAGCTAAATGTATATTCATTAAACCATGATTAACCCAAAATTAAAATTAAATTTAACAAATGACGAATTACTAATCTAATCTATCTAGACTCACTCGGTGGTGCAGCTCAAGTACACAGCTTTCACTAGAATAGGGCATATTAATTATGTAACAGGTTGAGTTCAGAATTAGATGCATTTTTTCTTTGCATTTTACTCAAAGTTATCACCTCCCTCACTAATTGATTAACAATTAATAATTACTAATAACATAGTAATATCATTTCATCTCATTAGCAAACACAGTGCGTGCTTTAATACGATTCGAAACTCGTCGTGGCTCATGTTTCCGTTGGCGAAGACTTGAGGCTGGCGGTGTGGGTGGCAGTCCCTCACGGCACAAGTGGACTGCTGCACCATTGAACCACCTGCAAAAACAAAAATATCACCAATTAATCATTTTCTTTAATTTTGCAATAGTTATATCACCTTTAATTTCTATTTTTGTACCCCTTTTCTTTCATCTCGCTTATGTACAAGGGAATGTAGTCCTCGTTCGGCATCATCCCCGCCATGATCCCTCTTTTAATGCACCCTAAAACATCACCACCCCAGCCATCCCCAGCTCCAGCACCACCAGACGCCACCACCTCCAACCGGAATCTTACGGCGTTTAAATTTCGAAAGAGGACTTCACACATGTTTTCACCACCACCACCACCGTAAATGGCGACTGCGATGGGTGAGCAATACACTAGCGCCTTGGGCGGCGGCACCACTGCTGCCACGCTGCTGTCCTCCCCCCCTTGGTTCCCTTCGGCGGTGGACACGGGTCGAGTGAAAAATCGAAAAATCCCGTCCTTGGACACCTGGAGGGAAATCCTGTACAAGGCGCCGCGAGGCAGTTTGGAACCCCACTCGGCGTCCAGGAGCGTGATGATTGTGACTGTTGTTTTGAGCCCGGGCTCCGGAACCCAACCTTGAGGAGTAATAGGGACAGAGTTTATAAAAATCAATTATTGCAATTTTCGATTAATCTACAAAATTAAACAAATTTATTTTTGTCACCCTCAGAATCTGCACTCCTCCTTGAGCCCCTTTTTGCCGCAGTTAGCTTGTCATTTTCCTTCTGCTCCCAACTTTGAGGACGACT